>JAYKAV010000045.1:2068967-2110010 GCA_035582835.1 Phoebastria nigripes | reverse complement strand
CAACAGGTCCATGTCTTTCTTGTGCTGAGGGCTCCAGAGCTGGATGCAGTACTGCAGGTGGGGTCTCACCAGAGCAGAGTAGAGGGGCAGAATCACCTCCCTCAACCTGCTGGCCACACTTCTTTTGATGCAGCCCAGGATACGGTTGGCCTTCTGGGCTGCAAGCGCACATTGCTGGCTCATGTCCAGCTTTTCATCCACCAGTGCCCCCAAGTCCTTCTCGGTAGGGCTGCTCTCAATTCCTAGGACCTCAACCTGAAACATATACAGCTGTAGAGGACACCATAGATATAATTTCATGTTATTACTTGCTACTCCTTTACTGGTTACTAAGCCTACAAGCAACTTGTTACTTTTGAAAGTTCAGATTTCATACCAGGAAAAAGCTGTTCCATCACTGTCATGATTTTTACCATACACTCGTAAAGTAGTATACCCTGTATCCTTACTCAGAATGGGTACCCTACCCTCCTCCTAGTGGGACTAATTGAACTGCAGAAGAAAAGATTAAAATTGAAAGATACAGTCCACTACAAGCATTCCCTTAAAAAAAAAAAAAAAAAAAAAAAAAAAAAAGATTTTGTTACTTTCTTAAAAAACAACAAGCAACTTTGTTAGGCTTTTTTCTCCCTACCCAAATACTGCTGCTACTTTGTCCCCAGTTATCATATTTGGAAATACCTAAGACCTAAGAACACAGAAGACCGAGACTACATCATTTGACTACATCAGATTTCTTTTAATGCAACCTTGATGTTACTGCATGTGGTCCTTCGACTGCCCATGCAAAATTCTTTTGGAAACTTTTACTGCAATTCAGGAGTTTCAGAGACTTCACATGCATTTTTGCTTCAAAAAAATCTGACATGACTTTAATTGCCTGACTTACACATCTCAAAAGTGGAAGCACTCTAATAAGGTCTACTGTTTTTGTGATGGGCACACCATTGGGAAAGCAAGATAACTCATTCCAGGAGGACACAGTCCAAACATGTTCTTCAGATACATTATAGGGAGATTCACGTCAAACAGCAAGATCCTCCAGTGTGCTGACTACCAGCTGATTTCATAGCACAGAGTTAGACAGAACACAGTCCTTAAGAAAGATCCTGTAATGCACAAGAGATGCCACATCTTGACATCTTTCCGGCCTTTGGGTGGAATTCCCCCACTCACCCACACAGATCTGTATCACTTGCTTTACTACTCATCTTCAGCTGACAGAAACACTGGATATGCATCCCACTCTATCACTCATTTTTTCTAGTGTTGTGCATGGGCATTACCACCAGATTATTTTATTTTTTAACTCAAAGGAAAACCTACAAAGAAAGAACTTGCCAGCTGTTGTCCTCAGCTGGGGAACTGTCCATCATTACCTTCCTGCACTTTAAGCTGGACACCTGAAATCATTTCACCTATTTCACCATCTTGGCCTTCCTGCTCAATTCCCAACAACTTCTTTATGGAACCCTTGACTTAACTACTCATTCTGGTAAGGAATGCCTGCCTGCGTAACACAAAAACATGGCCACATGCAACATCAAGGAGATGTAACCAACACGCTCCCAGTTTGTAAAATCAGACTAACAGAAGTATTTCCCGTTCAGAAAGTCACATGGTAATTGATGGGATCCACCACGCTTAACCCTTTATAGTTAGTGAGAAAAAATAGGTTGTACAAGTTATTCTCCTACAGCATCTACTTGGGACCACAGTTCTAGGGATGTACACCAAAAGCAGTATTCCAGCCCTTCCACAGCTATGATTCTCAACCCTACACAAAACCTGCACTAAAGCCAAACCAGAAAATAAAAGTCTTGGTGTTATCTTAGATGAGTTCCCCAATGCAGACTACAGCACTAGCAGAAGAAATACCTGCATTAGAAAGGACTGCTTCTTGCATTGACAGTGCACTGACAAACTCAAACATCTGTAAAACTACATCATTAGATACTGATCTATAGGAGATTATAGGAATCACTGTTCGGAAGAACTTCCTTCTCACTCCGATTGCTGGTCAAATGAAGAGTTCTGGATGAGAAAATAGAGGAAAAAGTGAAAAACCAAGACCATTTCCTAAACTTAGTAAAAACTCCAATACTTGGGTGTTGAAATTTCTTCAGATAAACAGGTCTCTGACTACATCAAGTCTGGATGAACCTCCCCAATCTGACCAGCAGGAAGGAAGGACTCGTACAACTACATGGAATGATCCAGAATTGATATATTGTACTAAACAAAGGATATTAGGAGAATACGGTTCTTTTATCATCTTTAGTAAGCCTGTTCTTGTACTTTACACCTTTTTAGGCACACTATCTTCAATTTCTTTTCCTGGTACACTGGATACAGCAAATGTGCAGTTCTCCGAGCTGTATCAATACTGGTTAATCAACACATATGTATGGTGTTAGGAAGGGCAGGACATATATCAACTGTAGAGGTTTTATTCCAGTGGTTGATGTATACATCTGTGATGTGCACCTTAAAAACTAAAATGCAAAGGCACAGAAGCAGGGAGAAACAAGTCTATTCATGTAAGATAACGGCTGGGTGTATGAGATTAGTAAACAATGCTGCTCACTGCATTCCCTTTGAAAGGAAATAGGCGGTTAAAGACATGAACAATGTGGTGTTCCAGAAATATTCATGTGAAGTACAGTTTTACTCACTTTTGAAACTACTGTTGTGTCTGTATTTTAATAGACAGGGATTCTTAAAGACTCTACACATTGCATGGTTCAATGCATGCTGCTTTCATAGTGGTCCCTTCCAGTGACAACATCAAAATGCAATGCAAACAGATCTGGCATATGCTTGAATTAAGCATATTCATACCTTGGCTGATTTGGGAAGGGTTTATTCAGAAACCAGAAGTTTCTTGGGAGTTACTCAAAGTCCACTGTATGCCAGACAGAAGTGCAGGAGGAGGAGGAAGGTGTCACAACAAGAGTGGTAGGATCCCCAAGGTAACTGTCGCTGTCCTCCTCTGGGAGGTCTGCTGGAGCTCCCCACCCGTGGCTCTGGAGCATGCTGTACACACCTTGCAGCTCCCCATAGTATGGAGCTGGAGTCTACGAACAATAAGCCAGAAGAGCTGGACACTATTCTCACTATTTGGTATATTTAAGGATTACTGCCACTTCCTAAAGTAATGCGAAGAGTCTCCTACTGCTGGTGAGAAATGAGTGAACTCAGTTTTGTTCATAAGAAGGACCTGTGTGCACTTGAAGACAAAGTATTTGTTCCAGCCAGCTCAAACAAGTTACGTACCTCTGAGACAAACTACATCCTTCACTGCTAAGAGACCTTCAGAAGGGAGAATAAACTCCATTAATGAAGGAGATGACTGGTTATACTGGTCTAATGTACAACTTTCCTTTTTCCCGTTTTTCTAAAGGTTAGTCTTTCTGTAGAAGTACTGAGTAGAAAACTTTCCTAGCTAATTCACCTCAACTCTTCTCTCTCATACAAACAGCACTGAAAGAAGCCTTACTCAGTAGAAAATCTTTATGCTCAAAAGATCACATTTGCAGACACATGCCTTCAATTATACTTCCCAGTTCAAACAAGACAAGCCTACCAAAAAATAAGCAATTTTCCTCAGTCTGTCAAAAATCTACCTTGCAGGAAAAGTCTTCATGGAAAGCTAGGTTATCATACCTCAATCCCAAAGCACTCAAATTTATGCCTTTTATGTAATTAGAGAACAGAAAACACTGAATTACTGTAAAAAGTTCAAGTAAGTGAAAATTAGTAAAGTTAAAGGAGTAAGTGTTGCCTCTGAGAAGGATGGCGATTCCCACCACGGAATTGGACTCTAAACCCTCCATGCTAGACTCTAAACTTTGTGCTATAACAGAAGAGCACTAATTTTTAATTTATTTCTTAAATTCAAATTTAATTTAAAAATCCATTATTACTATTTCCTGGTTGAGGGAGTGGTGGAGCTAATCACAGCAACTAAGAGCTGGACAAGCAACTAACAGCTGGACAACCGCATTGTTTTTCTTCCGTGTTTATAAGCACACTGCCATTCCCACACTACACAGATCTTACAATACACTAGAAAAATCAATTTGAGCTACTCAAGTACTTGCACGTTTGTATCTCATTTCAGCAACTTCTACTGATACAGCCAGACATTTGAGGTTCTTTAGCTGCTTCTATTTTAAATCGCAGCTCAGTTGCTAAAAGGATTTTTGAAGCTATTTCCAATGAAAGAGAAAAGACGACCTATATTTGTAGAACTGCCTCTCACATCTGAACAGCCTCTTGCAATGTGGAAGATGCAGTCTTCACTGCACGTATCCCACTTTGGCCCAGTGAAATAGATTTAATTTATGACCTTTACATTTCACATGCTACGCTGCACACCTTTTTGAACACACTCGTAAGGCACGCAGTTGAAGACATCTATTCGACATGAGAGAAAAGGCTGAAAACTGTACAACCAAGAGTCAGTCAAGCAACAAATAAAAGGGGAGAAAAAAAGCACATTTATTTTCTATGGACTGCCATTAGAGAAATTACACAGGAGGAAACACGTTGTGAAATATTTAATGTTTACAAGGAACATTAAATAAAATGTATGTTTTAATGCTTTGCAGACATGAGGAATAATGAATGTTTATTTGCATAAAGTGGGCAAATTAAATGCAAAATTACCTAGTAAGCGCATGTCTACATTCCTGTTCAACATGTATCACCTAGGAATTCTGACAAAATTAGTAACTCAAGATCTCATACTTCATGTAGATAAGGTAATAATATCAAAGAAATTCAAATAAAAGAATCCCGCAGTATTTTGACCACATCAAAAACTCATCTGAAAAATAGCAAGGTCCAGTCAAGAAACCCTCAAACTTTGCAACTGAACTTTGCATCTGTAGCTTGCTGGCTATACACATTCAAGATACTGCAGGTAACACTTTTTTCCTCTCTCTCTCTCTCTGCAAAGAAACATAAGCAGAGGTGTACATCCAATCCAAGAAGGGACAGTAAAGAAAGAGTAGAAGAGAGAAGCTACAAATACTACAATTAAGGCTTTAAGCGTCGTCATTTCTCAGGAACCTTAAATTCAATGTCTCTACTAGTATCAATTGGTTTGTACAGTATCAGAGTAGCAAGAACTGTAAGCAGCCAGTATACTTCATTTTAACAAGGGGTAACAGCACTGATGGTCGAACACCGCTTTGAATCTGAATGAGAAGTAGCTGAGAAATTTTGCTAGCAAGCAAGTTCACTGTGAAACACTGCTAAGGACTCCCTCTTCAACCTGAAGTTTTCTTCCTCTGACCTATGCATTCAGCTCTGCAACACACTACGAGAAAGCCTACAGGCTGCTTTCTTAGATGTAATATATCATCATCCTGTAAAGGTACAGCGATTCAAAAAATCAAAGCTACAGAAATCTGACACAAAATGTATGGCATAAAGACTGACTAGCTATTAATTAGTAGGATTTTTGTAGTAAACCCCCAAATAATACTGAAAGAATATGGGTGGGGCAGAAAAACAAGTATTTGACAGAAATGTTTATGATTAAAAGTCKTCTTTGAAGTTGTGTCCACCAACAATTTTATGTTGAATCCAGAACTGCTGGAAAACAGAAGGCGAATGAAGGTGGCTGCTCAACTTTCTGGAGTAAGTATGATAGACTAAACATGATAGTGCTTACTTATGAGCTTACTGCTCAACTATCTGGAGTAAGTATGATAGTGCTTACATTACCTAAGGACCCTTTTATGAGGTATACTACTCCAGTTTTTGACCCTCTTGAACGTGACTTGTAATCCTAAGGTATGCCAGTTAGCCATCATCTTCCTGGCTTCATTTTTAGCACTGTATGAGATCTCTGGATTCCCAGCATTAGAGTTCCATGAACACCTTACCAAAGACCTTCCAACTTTGATCTTCCTGAAACAGCCTGAAGTACACTTCAGATGTGGTAACAGAACTCCCACTGCAGCACAAACAGATTTATCAACTACCTGAAAAATGACCATGCTTGCAAAAAAAACAAAGCAAAAAGAATTCATAGTTCTCTTACTCTTCCTGGAGAAGCATACAGCAAGCTTTGCATACAAGAGTCTACAAACTTGATGTCCGACTATAGCCATCATTGCCAATAACTAACTTTTATTGAAAAATGATCAGCTGTATGTATGTTCTTGAACTGCTGCATTAGTGGAGTGTTCCACAAATCTGACCTGCTAACACCTACCTGCAGGACCACTACTGCAAATCACTCTGCCCTTTGCAGATACAGAAGGTAAAGACAACCAATATGAAGTGTGCTGTGGGCATGGCCATGTTGGCTTTCCTGGTTTGGTGTTTTGTTTCTTTTTGTGGGGGTTTGTTGGTTGTTTGGTTTTGGTTGGGGTTTGGTTTTTTGNTTTTTTTTTTTTTTTTTTTTTTTTTTTGAAGACCTGCAAGCACTAAATGTTAATTTAACTAACTGGGAAAATAATCCACTGACTGTTCCAGGTCTGAGGCCATCAAGTATCATTTAAGAAATCTGACCCAACTTCACAAGCTGTTTCAACTGAGACAAGGTAGTTCTAACTTTTTGTAAATTGCTACATTTTGAAACTGGAAAGGCCCTGAAAAAGGCTTAGACTAGAAGCAGCCTTTTATATACTATCCAGCACTGATAAAACCGAGGGACTGATTCTTCCCAACAGTCTACTCTCTTCTTTCTCTCACCCCAAGTAAGTCCTCCAAGATCCCTTTTTACAAGTTGCAAGAATTTTGGTCCACCCAGTCCTCTTTCTGAAGGCACTAAAATTCCCAGTAGCCAGTTTTGGGTACTGATCATGTGACTGGAAAAACAGATTTGTGCACAGGACTGTACAAATCAACTAAACTGGGTTACATGCCTTTAGTTTTTAATGCAAGTACTTAAAATAAAGCTTATTTGGAGGAGAAAAAGCCTTTTGCCCCACCCATATAAATTTTTTATAACAAAATATTTTTAAAGACACTGTTGTTACAGCTCTGCCAACAAACTTAAGCAACTGGTTACCCAGTGCTTTAAGGAAATAATTTCTATAAGCTAGAGTAGAAATTATTTAAGTGGTTCTAAAAACACAGCTAAATAATTTGCCTCTTGTCTATCTGGAGACTCCCCCAGTTAGTTTAACCTAACTTTTCTAGGTAGCTCCTTGGTATCAAAAATGTCTATACACCCCAGCATACCAAGCCACTGCTCTCTTTTGCTCCAACACTTTCAAAAATATTCCTGATGGAAGCTCAGAAGCTTTTCAGGAGTTGACAGACAAGAACTAATCCTATCTTCTCTATCACACAGGTAGAACGTAACTAGCAGCCAGAAAACAGGCTAATTTGTCTGTGTGCAAAGTGCTGAGTACACAGCTTTGATCTCCTCAACACAGCATTCACAACAAAGTGGAAAGATAAGCTGCAAGCAAGTATAGCAGGATAAAAACTAGTTTCAAGACTAAAAATTAGGACTACTTTAGTTCAATGCAATTCACCAGATGTGGTATTAGTCAGAACAAAAAAAAAAACCAAACCAAAAAAAACCAAACCAAAAAAACCCCACAAGAGCCTCCTTACATTTCTAAAGGAAAAACTAATCTTGTTGAGACATCACATGCAAAAGTTAATCCATACGTTTATCTATGGATTAGTATATTACAAAGACGTTAAAGCCTCTCCTGTACAAATGATCTACTAACATGGAGCACTTGGACAATTTAGTTGAGCTTTAGAAGGAAATGTGTGTGCAACTGCCTAGAAGCTGAGCAGCACAAGATTGTTCTTATTTGATGCACAATACCTAGAACCTGCCTAAAGACATTGACAGGACAAGTTTTTTCTGCATTTAACAATGTCATTTTATTTATTTAATTTAACAGAGTAATTCATTCCTTTGCACTAAAAAAAAAAAAAAAAAAAAAAAAAATCTGCCTTAAGTGCATCCCAGCCCTCACTTCCCACTCGGAGCAAGCTCACAGAAGAGCTCTGCAACAAAGATCTGGCGAGAAGTACCAGATCAGTGCAAGCTCTTCAATATGAACTTTATCAGAAGAGAAGGCAGACAAGAGGAAATTTTTCTTCTGACTAAAAGGACCCCTCACAGCTGCTGATAATGGGCTGCAGGCTTAGACTTCCTCAGCTATATGTTTTTTCTACCTCTCCTCTTTCCAATACTTTCAAGAGAAAAAATAAGCAGAACGTACTTGCTCCTACTCCTCCAACTGGAAACAACCTAAATACTTGAGTGCACAGTAACAGCCAGTAAACCAGCAGAAACAAATAGGAAACATGGCGAAGATTGGAATACGTATTTCATACCCTAAGAATGGCTACTACTGCTGGTTGTTCAAGGAGGAAATAGTGATAAATAAAATACTAACTAACAGGCTTGACCTGCTGCCTTACAGAAAGAATCATTTATGCTCAGTTCTAGGTTTTACTGGGTAAGTGTAGGTGTCAATGACTGATAACTGAATTAACAGCAACACCAATGTATTTTGTCAAGCTGCTCATCAACAGCTTATGAGGTTGTCTTCAGTTGCTTGTAACCTCTTCCCCCTGTTCAAAGCGGAATGCTCCATGCTGAGTATCTGACCTCAGCCAGAATCTCTGGGAAAATCATATTAACTGAGATGGTTTCAACATTGAGATCAGTAGCATTTCAACATAACTGCATATAAATTCTTGCAGATAAGTTGCATACTGGCTCCAGTATTTGCATGTTACAGAGCAGAAGTCACTCAGTAAAGATCTGCATGAAAATAAAGCTCATTGCAATGGTTCTTCCAAGCTGCTACAATCTCATGGATGCACGATACTGAAAGTAGGAAGAATTCCTCTCCTGTGATCTCAGTGTTGCTACTGCCAGCACTGAGCAGAACAAAAAGGAGGAAAGAACTCACTCAGAAAAATGGGGAGAAAAATCTGTAATTGCAATTGATTTTGACTGAAAATGCACAAGGATGAGTTCAAGATCTCTGGTCTTGATAAAACAGACGTGAAACTTARAACAAGGTGTTCTTACCTTTTTTGGTGTTTGTTTTATAGGTACTACCAGCAAAAAGTTACACTAATTCTCTACCTCACTGGTTCAATATATTGAATTTTAAAACCTGATTACTTAAAGTAGGGTTCAACATGGCACCTTAGAACGTGCTTCAAAGAATTCTTTCAGGACGCAGTCTGCATCCAGGAACTGGTTAAAAAGCGAGCATAAGAAACATCAAATTACTGCCTGTGCAACATGTATTCAGTTCTCCCGAGTACGTGCATTACGATACTATCTTCAATTACGCACTTGAACTATTTTTAATCACAGGACTTTTAGCCCGTGCAGTGTTTCACTTTCCCTTTTTCTGTAGAAGTTAAAGCAGCACAGCAGGGAATTTAAAAAGAGAAAGGACCACCCATTGCTAAGACAGCTGAATGCTCTCCAGAATTAGATTTCCTTTCCTATCACAAAATTAATGCTTACACCACATCCCCTCTTAAATTCAAGTTGGGTATGCATTTTCTGCATGCCGAATTTGAAATGGCTGAAGGTACGTCAGAATAATGTCATGTAAACAGGTACTGATGCAATGGATACTCATTCCTTGAAATTAAAATGGAAATACACCTCTCACAGAGGCTGCTGTGAAGATATTAAAAAAGAGAGAGAATTGTGTATCCTACACTTACACAAGCTCTGCAGAAAGTTCAACAGGAAAATTAATGAGCAAGACTGCATGCTCACTGGTGCTAAGGAAGAAAAAAAGCGAAGCTGTACTTGAAGCAAGGAGGGCAGAACTAAAGTTTGGTCTGCTCTTCATTCTTTCTTTTTTTGCATTTAACACAATTTGGCAGATTATAATCAGAGAAATATGTTTTGAAGTTGTGTTTTAAACTCATAAACCTCACTGATAAGAGACTGATGTTTCTGTTTTATGAAAGGAATAAGGCCCGTTGTGTATTCCTATAGTTACCTCCAAATTCCACATGTGCAAAAGCCAACCCACTTGGATTTTTTTTTTTCCTGTAACAACCTTGCCATCTGCTTCATTTCCAAGAGGCCACCTGAGCATATTCAACAAGTCCTACTACACTTCTTATTATCAGTAACTCAAGTCCATGTGACCATGCAGATTGGAAAACGCAGAGTTAAGAGATCCTCTCTTATTTCTGTTTAAGATCTTTCAAGTGAAACAGCACTGATGACTTTGTGTGATCAAAACTCTTTTCAAATCGAGGTATGCCAAGCAAAGTTTATCTGGAATTAAACAAATACTTCATATCTGAAAAATCCTTACAAAATACCTCTACTCACCAGTTACATTTCTTCCGTAGTTGGTGTCAGAACTGCCATGCTATTCAGTTCCACGATAAAGAATGACTGAACCTGGAATGCTCCTATAGCCTAGTAAGATCTTTCCGACTTCTCTGCTCCTTTCAAGTACTGCATAGATGTACAATCAGGAAAAGAAAGGTCTTGACACTTCTGGCTGAGGAAACGTGCAAGATGAGCAGGTGCCATGAAGGATTCAACATGTCCAAGTATTTCAAGTTTGTCAAGTTTGATTTGCAAATCTGTTCTTCAGCTTTTGCTATTTGTTTGTCTAGAATCAACATATCATGCCCTCCACAAAAAAGATGATTACTAAAATCCAGTGGTTTTATAATGGGATCAACAACTGTCCCTTGGTTTAACGGCAATTCTGTCTCAATTAATGCCTTCTAAGCATTATCAAGTTCAATAGAGAAATGACCCAAACTCATGATATGCCAGTTTGGTTGTTATTTTCAAGATAAAATTTTATTATTTTACAGAGATCTACTTGGACACATTTCTTAACAGCATTCTTAGACTTTGAAGAAGTGTGCTGTAAGTTCTTTGCTTTTTCATGGTGGGGGAAAAAAAAAACCCATACCCGGATTTAATTACAGAGGAAAAATTTAAGCGTTCAAAATCTGTTATGCTTCCAGCATCCCTAAAATAGCATCTAGTTTTCTTTGAAGCGCAAGTCATCTTTATTTTCAAATTGATTTCAGTTGTAAGAACCTACACCATGCTCCTCTTGGACACAGACGAATTTAAATTTAACCTTTACCTTCAGTGCTTGGAATCTCTCCATGGTAATGGCAGATTTTCAACAATATTCCAGTGATCAGGTCTGTGGAGCTCATCTCCTCCCTCCTCCCACCCCAGCCCTTTAATCTTACTAAAGGAAATTAGAAAGAAAGTTGTCTTACCGATAACTCCAAGGTTAATGTCCCTTGCGAACCCCACCTAGCAAGTCGACATCATGACATGTCAGGTCAGCCTCAACCACGCTTCCCTGATAGTCAGGTAAAAGGAAGGAGTTAAAATACAAAATTGACACTTGCAGATTTCTGGAAATCAGAAAATGTGATGCAATATATTCTGAACTGTCTTTCAGAGCTTCTGGTAACCTCCAAGTTGTTAAAACATTTCTTCAGAGGGATTCTCCTGTTCTAAAATTTCAAAAGTTCCTGATCAGTAACTAAATATTGCAGATCCACCTTGACCATTTTGTTTGAACAAGAATAAAAGCTTAATATTTCCCTTTAACACAAATGATTTTTTCCCCCCCCTACTCTACACATTTTATCAACTAATATATGCTCAACTTAGCCACTCTGGGTTTCAAAAGACATTTTAAGCCAATAGACTACAACAGCTTCATTCGAATTCTAAGTTAACAGAAGCTCTAGCTTTTTTTTTTTTTCTTTTTTTATTTAGAAAAAACAGGAAACACAACTTGGTACACTCTTTCTATAAGGCTCTGACCTACTTAAGTAGTTCATGTGAATGACAGAATTCAATCTGCCAAACCTTCATTGTACAAGCAATCCTTAATCACACAAGTACTCCAACAATCAAAGATTACTCATGACAGATTTGTAGGATAAGGTCCTTGCTGTTCTACATATGGGCTACCATCATTTTTGGATAACAATTAAGTCTTGCTGAAAATACATACATCTGCATTAGGGTCTACAGGTCTAGGTGCCAAACATGTTTTACTAAGAGGTTTAAGACTTTTTGCTCAATACTTCACATTTATTTTTCTGCTAGCCTTATAATAAGAGTGCCTTCTGTATTTTTTTCTGTGTAGTTCAAAATACAGAAATGGGCTTTATGTCCAAATGCAGAGGGGATAAAAGTGGTCAGTTTTTTTATACAGAGTCACCAAAATCATGCGGTGATCTTCTACTTAAGAGTTTATTCTGAAAAGGTTTAAGCAATGCAGTTGTCATTCTAATAATTAAGACTACAGAAGCTGAGTCCTGAAAATAAACAATTGCTACAAAAAATTAAACTTTTAACGCTTTGAAAAAATGCGGACTGTTTAATGAATTAGTAAAATTAAAAGCTGAGTTTAGTAAACTGATTTTGTTAATAATGTGAAAGTACATCTATAATAACACAATAGCTGTAAAAATCTTTTGTTCAAGTTTTGGAATTGCTAGGAATCTGGCAACCTACTTCTTATTTTTAAGTCAAACACCTTATCAATACAGACATTTAAGCAACTGCTATAAATGAGTGATCAAATGATTGTTAAAATCCCATTTCATGGCTCCTCCTCCAATGCCAGCAGGACAATCATAAAAGTTTAACATTGGTTTGCAAGTTGAAATCCATTTTCAACATATTCTATAAGAGGATTTTTGCTAAGTTATACTAAAGAAACAATCAAAACAGATGCATGAGAGTAAATTTAAAATTTATTTTTTGTTTTGACTATATATCAAAATTGTGCTGAGAAGATAGTGCAAAATTCTTCCCTTGAGTATCTGTCAGCAGGCATGGTAGATTTTTCCACTGTGCTACAGTATCTTTGTTCAATAATTTTTTTCAATAATTTTGTTAAGTTCTTCAAGTTCAGTATACACCACTACTCGAGTAAGTTGTAGTACGCGTTATCTTTAAAGATTCAGTAAAGCGCTGCTGCAAATTTAAATGGTGAATTTCAGTATCCATAAATCGTGTAAATCAAAGAACTTGGTATATCTTGTAAATATAAACTTTTACTGATTTTAATTTTCAATTGTAAAAATGTATAGCTCACTTCTCATATTCAATAAAAATATTAGGATAAATGGTGATTTGGGCAGAAATAAATACAAAATGCAGCTTTACAATTCTCGAGGAAGACAATTTTAACATTTTTGTTCCTTAGTTGTCTTGTAAACATTATAATTGAAGTGTTTCACTTCCTCCCCACCCCCCCCCCATAAGCATGCACTGGCACTTCACCTCTCCTGGGCTAACACTTGAAACGTGCAGTACGTGAACGCTATCTTTCTTCCAGGATGAAGAGTACTTTTAAATTTTATTCCAATTAAGCTCCCTTGTACCAGATCCCCTTTACAATGATTACCAAAAAGCAAATATGCATTGGGACTACAGGKTTCTGCTCAATGCCACAAAAAGCTATATAATTACTATAAAGTCATACTGATAGGACAGCAAACCCTTGTATTAAAACAAAATTACAAGCCAGATCCTTACCACAAGCAAAAGCCTGAAACATATACTCAGGCAATACCCCTCTGACTTTACTGCTCAAGTAAGGAACAGAGAGGACAGGATTTGGCCCCACTAAGTTTATGAAGTTTTGTTTGGTTTGGTTTTTTTTTTTTTTTAAAAAAAAAAGGCTTTAACATACTAAATACTAATTTTGAAAAACACTTTAAATTATTTATGACCAATTCTATTAATTTGAAAGGAAGAGCCTGACACAGGGGCAAACCCATTTTTGAGAACCAGATATACATCCTCACTTCAATTCAGGTCAAAACTCAAACCATGCAATTATATACCAGACCCACAACAGTAAAGCGTGGGAAGGCTCATCTTTCTGTTTACA
This sequence comes from Phoebastria nigripes, assembly GCA_035582835.1. Taxonomy (NCBI): domain Eukaryota; kingdom Metazoa; phylum Chordata; class Aves; order Procellariiformes; family Diomedeidae; genus Phoebastria; species Phoebastria nigripes. Next base: position 2,096,130 of record JAYKAV010000045.1, on the reverse strand, counting down.
TTCTGACATAATACACTTGAGAGACACCAGACAGGAATAGAAGACAAAGGGAGGAGTATGACCACTGAAGTTTAACTTCCTCAATAGTCTCTGTTTAGAATGCTGTAAATCAAGTATGAGCAATGTATTTGATTTGGATATTTAGAGGTCCAGCAATAGTTTTCTTTAGAGAAAGTTTAAATCCGTTTGTTTCTCTCTTTTCTTGAGAAGCAAATGTTCTTCATTGGGGTACAGAATGGCTCAGATGCAACAGAAGAGTAATGTCATGACTTGCCAGTTAAAATTGACATCTGGGAATGTCCAAGACAAGGGTCAAAGCAACACATAATACCCCAATAATGTAGCTAAGTAATGCCCCCAAAAGATACTACGTTTTGTTTTTTTTAAACAGCCTTTATTACAAGGCATGAGAATTCTAAGGCAAATTGTTCATCATGGCAGAACATCAAATTAAAATGTCAAGACAGAAATAAGCAGAATATGGAGAGTATGTTTGTGTTATCTGTAGCAGGAAGTTAGTTTACTGTGCCACAGCACCTAATTTATAATTCTCATCCCTAGCCAAATATTATCTTAAATTAGACTAAGATGCTTGAGATCAAAACCATTTCCCTATGTGTTTGTACGCTGAATAATACAATGTGGCTGGATCCTACCAGAATAGCCTCTAGAGGGACTCCACAGTACATAAAAAGGAACAAAATTAACACCATTGTAGGCTCTGCTTCCTTCTCCACATTACATTAGAAGGTTATATTTCAATTAGATCTCCGTGAATGTTTGGATACATTTCAACACTTTTAAAAGAAAAAAAAAGTTTCAAAATTAGATGCTGGTAAGTTATTGAACAGCAATTAAGCAAAGAGTGCCCTTTGGGCTATCTGTAATTTCTCCTAGTTTTCAGTCTGATGTCCACAGTGCTACATGTTGGAAAGCACAAGAAATTTTGCATGAATTTGATCACTCACATAGGCAGTTATACTTTGAAAACAATGTTTTTCGCAAGAATTACCAATGAAATAATGTTTTAGGACACAATTGAATTTGAAATAGGTAATGTTTTGAATAGATTTTTGAGTTTTATTGAAATCTTACATGAACAAGAAATTGGAAATACAATCACATCAAGGAACAAATTGCCACGGCTTTGACGTTTTAAGCCAAACAAATTTTGTAGGGCAGATTTTCAAAAAGGTGTGAAGTTATAACAATTTAAAAACACAGTTAACCTACTTCTAGGAATGCAAAACATACAATCATGTTATTTTCAATACAAGAAAACTTAATTTGTTGTAATTTCTTAAAACTACTAAGACAAAGCACTAGCTTTTACTTTTATGTACAGCATACTCCTATGTAGTCTATCCCAAATCCAAAAAAAAAAAAAAAAAAAAAAGGAAACTGTCCAAAACCAGAGGTTCTGCAAAATCATGATTGAACAGTGTGCCATTCCTGCTTTTAAACTGCTAAAATGAAGCCTAAAATGATAAAAGCATTGAAACCCCATATGGAGTTCAGGAATTCTGCAAGCCCAGTAATGTCCAAGTGCGTTTATGAAAAAAGAAAACTAAGAGACTCGAGTATATACACAATAGAGTGATTCTTCAGCCCAATACAAATGGCAGCCAATCGCTACTGAAGGATGAAACATTAAGCCAATTTTGTTTTGAAGGATGTAGAGCTATAGCCAATTCTATGTTTCCAATATTCTCAATCCCTCCTCACTTGTCTACTTCCACTGTTGCCCATAAGTATCCTGATAAAATTCCTGGTTGTCATTATTGTAACCATAGTTACCGGCATAGTCACCACCTTGCTGGAGCGGCTGTTGAGCGATGGGTTGGGAGCCCCAGTTCTGCTGGTTGTTGGTCTGACGGCGCTTGGAATCAGGTTGGTTGTACCCATCTGCCTTTCTCTTGCCTCCTACGTTGCCCCCACGGTTGCCCCTGGCTCCACGAGCACCGCGTCCTCTCTGCTGCTGTGCAGGACCCCCTCTCCCACCCCTGGCTCCTCTTGGCGGTCCCATGGGTGCCCCCCTCTGTGAATAGCCAGCTCTACCTCTTGGTGGTGGTGCTCCCCGCCCCCTAGGTGGTGGAGGGGCACCTCTCCCACCCCTTCCTCCTCCTCCTCTTCCTCTTATAGCATAGCCATCATCATAGCCGTAATAGGGATCTTCATAGCCACCACGGTAGTCATGATAGTCATAACCATAATAATCATCATAATAATCTTCATAGCCATAGTAATCTGGGGGATAGCCATATCCACCTCTCCCTCCACGGCCTCTGCCTCTAATAGGAGGTGGCATGCGAGGTGGAGGGTAGTAATAATAGTCTTCATACCTATTAAGAAAAAGAAACATGCAATTATTTATCTTCAAAAGTCTCCCAAAATAAAGCATAAATTTCCCCTTGTTGATTAACAATACACAACATGGAAAAAAGAAAAGTCATTCAGGTTCTTCTAAACTAGCTCATATTTTACAGCAGAACTTCATTCTGCAGTATTACAGTAGTGCAAGAATGAACACTCACGCAGTACTTCTGGAGGCCTGTCTGGCAGCCTGACGTTCTTTCCTTTTCTTATCCGGTGGCTTTGCTAACACTATTTCAATTTCTTCCCCTTCTATCTCTTTCCCATTCATTTCATTCATAGCCTGTACAAAAATTAGAAGAGAAACATCTAAAAATGTATTTCCATTCAAAAGGAAACTAAAGCTTACTGAAAGAAACCAGGTGGTTGGGCTGCTCCAGGCTGAGTTATGCCATGTGCTTCGTTTCTGTGCTACTTAAACAGAATGTTACATATTATTCTTTCAAGTCCCACTTTATTCACCAGTTACAGTGAAGCAGCATTTAAAAAAAAAAATATTCTCTTTATTACCGTAAGGTAAAAGAATGGGATTAAAACATATTGAGCATTATTTTTAAAAAATCAGACATAACACCATCTTTTTACATAACTTTTATGTTCCTATATCCCCTAGAAATGTTTCAGAAATACATTGACAGAAGTTCTCACTACTCACACTGACACGAACGCTCACTGTACTTGTAAGACAGGTAGAGCACACGCACACAAGAGAAAAAGAATATTTTTATATTTGGACTTCCTAGCTAGTTGAATGTGCTACACGAGCGCCTCTGAGGAAATAAAGTATTTCTGAGGACACATACTTAAGGGGAAAAAAAAGTTACTGAAACTTGGTGATCTCAACAAGCAAGGCAAGAATCCTCCAGAGAAGTAACGTGTAATTTGTAATTATCAAATGCACGTACAAAGAGAATTTAATATACATTCACAAAGTACGATTAGGACTACAGCCCCCAGTTCTTCACCTGGAGTTATCTGCTTTGCAGTTTGCATTAACAAAGACTTTACATGTCTGTACAGCTACACGCCTCAAAAACATTAGAGATCATGGTGATTTATTTCAAAGAAGGTATGAAAATAAGTAGACACTGGAATCAATGAGCCAATTCCATGCATTAATATCATAATAATGCTTTCATTAAAAAACAAACACCACACCCATACACAAAAATATCTCACAAAATTCGTGAACCAATTTAGTGGCCATAAATCAGTCACATGGGGCAGACGCGGTAGTATTCCAGCAGCTTGTTTCAGAGAAGATGAGCATTAGAGATGCTCTGCTGTACTGCATTTGATCTATCTTTTCTCATCTGCTACAAGTTTTCAGTTGCTCAAGTCTAACAGAGCATTTAGAAGCAAGGTCTACTGGGAAGGGACTGGAGAGTGTTTAAAGATATACTATAATAAAACATGTCAGGAGGTGTTGCTGACTTGCCCTTTCTGTTAACAACCTCTCACCCTCTCTTGGAGATGGTCTAAACCTATCCAAACTGACTTCAACTTCATTAAATATGAGCAACATTCATCCTAAAGCCAAACTCAGGAGTATTCTAAACCCTATTTTGGTGGGTAGGAAAATTGCAAGCAATTAAATGGTTATAAAATGATTAATAAGGTTGAGTAAAGAGCCTTTGAACTGTCTATGTAGCCACATACACCGCATACAATATACTTGCTCAAGACTCCCAGGTGCAAAATACTTCCTGCCCATAAACTATGGATTTAAAAAACAGATGGAGTAATTTCTATAGAATTCAATCCACTGAAGTACAAACAGCAGAGATTAATGACCTCAACCGCTCTTAGATACAAAGGAAGACACCTTTGAAGCTTACACTGACCTCCAATGTTTAAGAAGTCATTTAGAAGAAACCTTCTAGGTAGCATGTAGTTAAAAATAGGTAATGCATTAAGGGAGTGGCTAGTGCCATCCTCCTCCCCTTCACAAAGCATTTTTTGAATTACCTTGCAATTTCTATTCAATACTTTTTTCACTCCAAAACTACACATAGCCTTTAAATAGGGGTCTTTGAGAGACAACTGATACCTTCTGTCAGTGTTTCCTCAGAAAAATTGTCTAGGTTGATYTTTTTTTTTTTTTTTTCCTTCTTCTCTACATTCTCCTGCATTGGTCTATACCTCTTTTCCAGTCTACTTGTTAACTTGCTACAGTTTTGTCCTTTGCAAGTTTCACATCCTCCTAGCTACTGAAATCATAGGAACAAAATTATTAGTGTTAAAATTCTCACAACGGGAACCTTATTAAATGGGCTCTACAAATTGTCTTATCTAGATATTTACTGTGAAGAAGTTTATTTTGTACAAATGGTTTTAAGAAACTGCTCACCTCAATTTAACTAGGAAAGAATAATCAACCTACCTTCACTGCTGCACCTCTGTCCTCAAAATGAACAAAAGCATAATCCTTCAACTTCTTTACTCTTTCCAGCTTTCCAAATTCAGAAAAGGATTTCTCAAGAATTTCTTCTGTCACAGTAGTGGCCAAGTTTCTTACAAATAAAACTTTCACCTGGTGAAAAAATGAGAATGAAAGCTGTAATCTTTAAAAGTCAAGCCTCAAAGGAAATTAACATAAACTAATAAGATGTTATTCCCCTTTTCTCTGCATTAAGAAATTTTGGGTAACCTTATAAATTCTGTACCTGTTTCCAAAACAAACAAACAAAAAACACAAAGAAAACAACAACAACAAAAACCAAAAACCAAACCAAAACCAAACACTTCTACAACTTCTCTCCTTCCACAGTTCCCTTCCGTGACCGGAAGAATATCCAACTTTGATTTTCTGCTTCTGGGATGCTACAAATCCCAGTAAATTTTTAGTAATAGACCTCAAGAGCAGCAAAGAGTTATCCCAAAACACAGGGATAAGGAGCACGTCATTCCCTATGCTGAACTTCACCTTCATCTCACTCTGGAAAATAGTTTTACAAAATACCCTCCTAGTATTCGTTATCAGCAGAAGCAGATAATGAACAGACTGATGTGCCAATCCAGCATGATAACCCTCTACCCTACTAATTTAAATGTGAACAATCGGTTACAACAGCGTGTACCTAATGTGTTACACAGGCAACTAATTTGCAGTGCTCAGACCATGCCAGTTTGCATAGCTTACTACGAAAATGCCCTCTAATTGCTTTTCACGCCTCAAAACTAGTATTGCTCAGCTGGAACAAATCTTTGTCACTATGGCATGAAGAAATTCCTCCCAAAGCACAACAGCATCCAGTTAAGTTTTTACTTGCCTTTGCCATGACTTCTGGATCAGGTTCCTCTACTGGATCAGCCCATTCCACTGTCACAACATTCCCCCAGACTTTTACTTTCCCACTCATCAGACGGCGGCGAGCTTGTGCTGCTGACTTGTGATCTTCATATTCCAAGAAGCAGAATCCTCGATTCTTCTTTTTATCATCAGGTTGATGATACAAGATTACATCCACCAAACCCTCTGAAAAACAGGTCTTTAGTATTAAGCTTCAAAAGGAAGGAAAAAAAAAAAATCTAGAGCCTACTCTAAAATGCCTTCACTTTTTTTTTTTAAATACACAGCCTTTGAATTTAACAGCTGAAAGGGAGAGGGAGCACAAGAAAAGCAAAACAAATAACAGATATCCATCCAATCTACCCAGAAACAAGTCACCTAGCAGGTGAAATTCTCCAGAACAAACTTACCTCACAATTAGGCCCTGCAAAACATCAACCTGAACAGTTCACACAGTGTAAGTTTTCTGTATTTTGTTTTACCATTTTTACATTTTTGAAAAGCAGTCAGCATTAATATGTGGCATCTCCCTGCCTCCAGGGGAAGCTGGAAAGAATTTCTTCCACATCTCTCCAAAAAGAGGAGAGATAACTAAATGAATATTCACCTTCTGTTTTCACCATTTCCCTGAAGTACTTATAAGTAGCAATCCTAAAAAAGAAGCAGTAGGTTAAAACTCTCCTACAGGAACAAGAACAGGCGATCAAGACTTCAATCTCTTATTTAAAGCAGAAGCATCCTTCCAGCGATGAGCTGACTTCTCTTCCTCCTACTTGCTGCATATACTGGGGAACAACACTGAAGAACTGGGACAAAAATCAATCTGTCATTAACTACTTCTACAATAACATTCCCTCTAAACTGATTCAGTATTCCCTCCTCCCCATCATTCCTCAATAATACATTTGTTTGAGGCTCCCCAAAAACTTCTCAGTTGTGAAAGCAGAATCTACTGTAGATCCAGTGACAAATACAGAGCCTTCAACAGGAAGCTAGAACAGGTAACAGAATTAGGACCTTCACTTTTTTTCTGAGTTCGTTTGTGCTGTTTCCATCTTAAATTGTAAACCTACAACATCACTCATTAACAATCAGTAAAACAGACACTAGTCCCTTTACACTCCAGCATAAAATATATTTGATACATAAAATTTCTACCAGAAACAAACTTGGAATCCAACTTGGAAACAGTTTAAATGATAGCTGAACGCATCTGTCAAATAACTAGACCTACAAAACAGAGAGACTGAATGGTATTTTGGGATCAGTGTGACAAACTCATTAAGAAGGTCTTACCTGTGACTTTACTGAACTCTTCCAATATGTTTTCCTTAGTCTTGTTCTTTGGAATTGACCCAACAAATAACCTGTTGTTTGCCACGGAGATGCATACTCCAAGGTGCTTCCCAGGACGGATTTCATAGTTGTCACACTGAGAAAATAAAAAGCCATTCATTTGCTTTCTCCACAATAATAAGGATAAAAAGATCCCCAAAATCATAAAATCAGCTATTTTCTTCATGATCTACTATTTTTATACATAGCATATTTAATTCACATTGCAAAAGAATTACTAGAACTGCAGTATTTGGGTCAGCATTCACTTGGAAGAACATTGCCAAGCTTAGGTTTTCCATAGAAACTTCAGAAGTTCTGCTGAATGGAAAGCTACAAAGAAACTGATGTACAAGGAACAACATGTAACAGATACAAATTGCATGCGGTGAATTCATTCACCTACTGTTTATCTCAGACTGGAAAGGTCTTTCTAGACAATTGGTGACTGCTTCCTGTGCTGGGACTCAATGTCAGTCATTGCTGCTGTTATTAATAAGCAAATACATAGCATTATAGATATTATGAGTTTTTGCACTTTACTTTGATAGCTTTTAAACACTGAGCACATTTGCTGTGAGATACTCAAAAGTCTAAATCATTGTGTTACCTTGTTCCCCCATCCCCCACCCCCACCGCAGGGATCTTTTGGACCTTGTAAAGGCTAGGACTCTATAAATTTTACTGTTAAGTTTTAAAACTTCCCATTAAAAAAAAAAAATTTAGCCCACTGCTTCATGCTTGTACCCACAGTTGGATTACTCTGAACACCAACACTCCCAATAGGTATTTAAAGGTACAAGAGTTCAACCTCTTAAAAAAAAAAAATTCAAGATAGACATCATCTTTGTTTTAGGTAGGATTTTCAAACACAACCTGAGAGGATGGATGTTTGATCATCAACCAGCTTCTGAAAATCTCATCCAATTCTTTAAAAGCAAGTTTTCAGCCATTTTTACCCTAGCTGAGATGTAGCCATACAGATGACAGAGCAATACCTTCAGTAACCTTCTTCATATTCAAGAACAATGTTAAGGTACCACAGGTTATCAAACAAGATCACTTTAAGGAAGACAAAACCATTTCAGAATTTTGCTTCATATACAACAGTGATTCATAACACAATAAAACTTTGTGTTTGAGTGCCCGGAACTTATTCTGAATCTGCTTTTCAAATTATATCTTATCTTACAAAGCCATTTTACCTACAACCAATCCCACTCCCACTGGTACCTGCAAACACAAGCAGAAGGCCCACCTGGTGTAGAGAAACCAAGACTTCAAAATTTCAAGTTTATTTTCTGAAAGAACCTCACTTTGCTATCAAGATTTAATTAGCTCCAAAATTCAGCATGTGTCTGCCCCATTTTCCTTTCCCCCAGTAGTCTGTGGAAAATATTTCACCTAAATACAAGCCTGGCCCCATTACCAGATAATGGTAGGGTGGAAGAGGTAGGGGGAAGGGAATCCAGATACAGGACTTAAGGAATATGTTCACACAAATTCACTTATTTGGTGCAATATCCAGGGTATGGAGGCCAATCTTCCATCAGCAGCACATCACCTGCTACATCTACTGTCACTTTGGCATCTTCCCTCTCATCTCCCTCAATCAGTAAAAATTTAAAATTTAAAGTAACAACTCTGAGCACCTTCAACTTGGTCAAAAAAAGAAAGAAGTTTCAAAACAATTTTTCCTTCATTAAGTGACAGTAACTCATATCCACCATCTTCAAACACCAAAACCCAGAAGCAATCAATTGCAAAAACGTATTTTGTGCATCTCCTTCAGGAAATATCCAAGTAGGTTCTAGAAAGGAAAAACAGCCAAAGCAGGGACATGCAATTCCCAGTCCTGGAAAAGCCTAACATAACAACTGCAACTATTTCTAAATACATGAAAATATTTGAGGAAACAAACACTGGAACATTTAGAGGCAGTGACTCCTTCTGAAGTCTTTACAATGCAACAGAATCACTTCTTAAGTTTCTCTAGGTTTTGGTGGGTTTTCTTTCCCTCCAGCTTAACTAGATGTTTAGGTTTCCCCCCCTTCTTCGTACAGGATCAGCCGAATTCTGCTAAGGCAAATGAGACAAAGCATTTCACCTGTTTAGATTCAAAGTACAAGCAGTATTTCACAGCCATATCCAAAACCTGGGGAAATACACATTGATCTGCCTAATTCTACTTCCTCCTCTCAGGCAGAGGCAAGGCCAAATGAACCAGGGCCCCAATCAGACTGCTGTCTCTCATTTTAACTCTCTAGGGATTGCTCTGTGTCCTTTGCCAAATTGTCTAGATGCAGGCCAAGTCAGGTTTCCATGTAGTGAGCTGACTGCATGACTGCCATTGGAAAGAACTGAAGGCCACTGTGAACCATAAAGAGCACCAAGTCAGAGACCTCCTCCACAGCAGCAGCAGCAAAACAAAGCATCTCTAATTAGCTCTTTATAGTAGGAAGGGTGACAAAACTTAAAACACAGTGAAGCTTAAAGAATATATTTTCCAGTTGTAATCAAGTAAGCTTTTACTATAATTACCCAAGTACTCTAGCAGACTGCAGTAGGCTATAGCAGACTACGATCCTAAAAGTAGAACATTATTTGTATATACTAAATCAAATCAGGAGGCAATTTTTAAGAAAGTAAAATTTTGAGTCTGTCAATGGATGCTTTAATGAAACACTTCAAAGACTTCATTATCTAAGAGATCACCAACATGCTTGTTGTTTACATTATCTTGTCCAGTCTGAAAATAAGTTACTCACCAGTTTGACCGCTTCCTGCGCTGCATCTTTACTACAAAAGGTAATGAAAGCGTAACCTCTGTTTTGACCAGAAAGAGGATCCATCATGAGGCGCAGATCCCAAATTGGACCAGCTTTCTCAAAGAGTGGTACCAATTCATCTTCATACAAGTCTCGGGGAATCTTACCAACAAAAACCTAAAAAGGAAGAGGACACACTTAAAGCTTTTTCAGAAATCCAAACTTACTTTTAATACTTGAAAGTTCCTAGGAAAGGAAGTACATTGCAGCATAAACCATCACAGCAGAAACACTGTAGCCATCACTGCAGCCTTCACCGCGGCCAACATTATTGTATGTCCTATTAAATCTTCTAAACCTCCTGCTTTTAGTACTAGGTTTTACATATGGAAAACCTGGTTTTGTTATTTATATTGAAGAGGTGCTAAATTTCCACCACTGAGGTAAATGGTGCTTACCCGGTTATAATTTTGGCAATTAAAAACAAAGACCTTACAGACTATGTAGTTGAGTATCCTGTATTAAAGCAGGCCAAGCACTTCCTTGCTCTTGCAGTATTTTCAAATCATTCTGTAGCCCAATCTTCATTGGAAAGCTACAGAGACGGGGAAAAAAAAAAATCTACAAAAATCCTTAAATTGCCCAATGCACATTTTCCACTTTTAACATATATTGTGATCTTATTTCTAGTCTGTATTTGTTTCAGCTTCCACCAACTGAATGTTTTAATATTTGTCTGAGAAAATCTGGAGTCCTCATGTTTTTGTTCCTTACACAGAGCAATGACAATAAACTTTGGTAAAGTTCTGTTAAGGAGTTCAATCTCTTCAGCTGAGGTCTCCCTAGAAAGCTTCCCCCATACCAAATAGTTTCATCACTGCAGCTCTCCTCTGAATTCTCAAAATCTCTGAATTGCTAATACAAGCAAAACATTCCAAACACCCATTAAGATCAAATTCTATTTATTTTAACTTCAAATATTTTTTTGTAATAAAAAAAGCTAGGAGGAGCCAACCTTTYCCGTTTAGGCGACGCTTTGCCATAGTGATATCTGGTACTGAAGGCTTAGCAGATAATTCCAAAACTAAAGACACTCAGAATGCCCATGTGAGCATTGATATGAACAAACCCGTGAGGAGAGCGTGATGACTCTGATTGAAAAAATGTGGAACACAAATTATTTTCCTCCAAGGGAAAGCTAGAACCTTTAGATGTCTATGTTACACAGATATTCCTGAAATTCAGTTTCCAGAACATTTCTTTCACTTAGCTTAGCTGCTCTCAGTTCAGTGTGAATGCTAACTGACGATTTATTTGCTATTGGGGAAAAAAAGGAACAGATTTATCACACTGAGTGAAAATTTAATGGCAGAACTTTCCCCTGCTGTCTCCCTGAAAAGCTTAGAAAACCCTACAGATAGTTATTTCCATTGTCACTACCTAGAACTTTTCATTCCAAAACCCATACAGTTTTTAAAGACAAAAACCTGATACCATCATGGAAATGCACAAGACAGGAACTCCAACTTGCTACTAAGACAGTGAAACTGTCAGCTGAACTCTCCACAGACTGTAACAGTTTTTCAGTCAGTCAAATGTAAAAAGTCCACATTAAATTTTTTGTTTCAGATGCCACCATTTCCAGCAGAAACTGAAGGTGACACACCAGAAGACTTGAGAAAAAGAAAAAACCTTAATCCAAATACAAAGTCTACTTTTCCAGCTATTTACCAAAGATTTACCATCCTGAAAGCTTCTGTTTCCTCCTTTCTTTCCTGTATCTTTGGCTCACTCTCTACAAACTTTAGAACACCAACAATTCTACAAGACTGCTAACTACAGTTCATTGCAGGTAATACACTCTAGGAGCTAGTATGAGAAACAGAATTAAGGATTTAATTTGAATACATTCCTATCTGACCTATATTCTAGAGTAACTTCCATTTATAATGGAAGGACTAGATAACTCTGTGGGAATAATTCACATGTAAGTGAATTTGCTTTGAGCCTGTAAACTTAATATGTTAATAAACTACAAGATCAATACTAGACATGACAACCACCAGGTGAACATCTTCCAAAGGTCAGAAGAAACATCTGCAATAACTTTTTTTTAAATATGTTGATACGCTTGAATAAAGTTGCTGAAATACCAAAGAATGTAAATATCAGATGTCTTTTTTCATTTTTTAGTTCCACAACAAGAGTACTGTGGAAAAACTTTGGAAACTGGCATTATCAGTGAAACGATATAAGAGATCTTGTCTAAGTAGGATGCAACTGCATCACTTCTGGGCCTTTGTTGGGATCACTGACCATTAGACTTACTTTTTTCAGTTTTGCTTCCTAAAGGACCTGTACAAAGTACTCCATTTTACTTCTTCCTTATTACTGTTTTAGAAGATTAATTATGAAAAGTCTTAACTAGGAAAAAATCCAATTTCAGTTTCTTGAACAACTTTACAGAGCATTATTGAGGGGTGCAATCCACTTCGGCACTCTAGGTGATGCGTCCTTCAGTTATTTCAACAACTGAGCCTCTTCTGTTGTCATCACAAGCTAACAGAAGTGTACTGCAGCATTCAAGAGCTTCTTCAAAACCTCTCTCCTTTTAATAGTGCTCTTCATGTGCTTTGCAGTCAATCTTTCCTAAATGCCAGATTTAAATGTTAATTAATGTAGGCCGCATGACTGCTTCATCTCATCGAAATCTACAATCTTCATTTAAAAAAAAAAAAAATATGGAAGTGGAAAAAAATTCTGGCACAGTGTGAAAACCTTTGAACCCCCACAGTTCTTCCAGTACAAAAGCAACATTCCATTTGTGTACTAAATCCAGCACAAGCTTTGTCTAGTTCAACTCCTGCTGAGTTTATTATACCATTGCTTCTTAAGTTAGAGTTATTACAGTATCTGATTCTTCCCATTCAATTTATTATGGACAAAAGCAGTTCAAATTGCCCCAACATCTCCAATAACATAACATTCTCCAGATTGCAAGTTAGCCTCACAACGCTTCTCGGGCTTTTTGTTACAAATTCTGACCATGCACCCACAGAGGAGCAGATGCAATACCAACTTACCATTCACAGAGCTAAAAGTAATTTTGCATTTTTGATAATGACATTCAAAGATGTTTATCATATACTTATCCAATAAATTTCAGCTCTGAAAAGGACATGTAGCAATTCCTCCATTTCATACAGTCTAAGCTGTTATATAGATATCTAACCTTGCACATCATCTTTGCACATTGTAGGCAAATAATCTATTTACAGAATTTTCAAGTTTCTATTTCACATCACTGAAAAACACTGAAATAGAAGTCTCTCAAAACTTTAGGAGTAGGACTTAATTTATCTGGAGACCCCTCAATAAAACTGAAACCAATCCAGCAATCAGTACAGACTTAAGCCAATTACTCTCTTCATGCTAGCTGCACTGTGCTAATTTTGAAAAATGCTTTCCCCTACCCCTATTATAGTAGGGTAAAAGGCTGGTATTTTACAGTTACCAATGAAGCCTCCTGTTCTTCAAATCATGTCTTAAATAGTATTATATTCATTTACACCGAAAGGTGAAAGATGGAAATCAAGTACCACATGAGTCACCTCCTTGATTTTTGATGTAACATTAGTCTGGACAGGCCATATGAATGTCAGATTTTTTTTTTTACTCTCCTCTAAAGAAAAGAAAAAAAAAAAAAAAAAAAAAAAAAAATGTATAATCATCCTTCAGTTTTCCTGAATTTAACAACTAAAAGCTCCTCAGTCAGCAGACTGAAGATCAGGAGTGAAAAATATGTATTTTTAACCCGTTTAGCCAATACAGCTAAACCTCATTAGGTATTACCCACAAATGCAGACACTACAGATACAATGTTCGATTTACCATCCAGCATTATCCAACTGAAACACAGAATGCTTGTCTTGTTTGCATGAAAGCTTCATCATCCCTGACTAGTAGTGGACTTATGACTAAAATTCCTTTTGCTCCTTATACACTTAAACAAACTCCTCCTTGCTGTGACTGAATTTAATGAAATATTTATAACATTTTCTTTCCTTGTCTTGTCTGCACTTAATTTCAAAAGTTACTGAAACTATGTAGAAGTTACTACTGTCTGTGTCCTCCGATGTTGCTGAACAACTGGTTTATTTTAAACCACAATAAGACAACTTAAAGTAGTTTTGTGTAAAAAAAAGGAATTTAAGAATACCAAAAAAATTCTTTTTTCAGCATTGCTTGCACATACACTTTAATAAAATGATAAACTACAGTTAGCATAGAGCAAGCATACCTAAGCAGAGCTTGATAAGCTATGCAAATCATCAGTTACTATCTTTTAGTTCAAGGACCCATTCTAATTATTTCCCCCTGCCAAGGAATTTATTTTTCTTCACGGAATATGAATATTCCCCTTTAGAAATCATCCTTACTGTGACACTTCTAAGCATCTTCTTAATGGCATACACAAAAGCTTCAGCATCTCAAAGGATGCAAAAATAATCTATAAACTGAAAGACGTTCAAGTTGACCTTTTTCTTAAATCTAATCTGGTGGCTTATAGAAGAATCTCCAAAAGAACTCCTGTATCAAAGACTAGTCACAACAGTGTGATTGAGAGTATTCAAAGTGTTTAGAATAAACTACAAAACAACCTGCGAGGGACCAAAACCTTGCAGGATAGGTAAGCAAGGAAATACACAGCTCAAGCATTTTTGTAACCAAACTGAAGTTTGCTCATAGCTTGCTAGCAAGATGCACAGGTTCAATCATGACATTGAATTTCCCGATGTGCTTACTGACTAGAGATTGCCCTTTGGGGGGCGGGGAACCCAACAAACTTTAAAACCCTTCCAACCATCTTTAAGAAGAATAGCTGGTGTAACAGGAGGTAAGAAAAAGGAGAGAAAAAAGATCTTAGAAATTTTAAGCAAAACAAAGGAGCACCGTACAAGGCCCTTGAGGATAAGCAGTTATCAATGTTTGCAGATGCAAATGACAAAGCCAGTGTAAGGAGAGAAAGAAACACCCAAATAATTGCTTCCATTCTCATCCAATAAACACTCCCATAAATGTCTCCAAGTATCAACATCATGTGACCTCAATATAAGCAAAATGCTTTACATTGGAGCAGCAAGTCCTTAAATTAAACTAGTACTCAAGTTTAATATCAAATCCTATTGCAATTATTTTCTCTTCCAAGCTTCCGCACAGCTGTAACTACTTTGTCTTTATTACAGAATCACATTGCAAAAAGGTCCAGCTGCTCTTAAAGCCCACCCACTTGAAAAAAATACATTGGACAGCTTCACCCACATAATCCTTTCAGCAAGATGTTCAGTGACAATTTCTGAATGTTCAACATGCTGAATATCCGTAAAATTATTTATCAATACTTTAGTTTTACTGCACAATGTTCAAGTACATATTGAAAGAGAGTTAAAGCTACAGTTAACATGTAATGAATTCCACTTTATGTTTTAAAAAGACAAATTAGTTGGTGTACAAATATTTACAGTAGAAAGATCTAAAACATCTTGGGGGAAAAAAGTCTACCTAGTATTTATCTTCTTGAAATCAGTAACAGTACTTGGGTACCCTTAAAAACCAGAAGTTTGCCATTACTGACATCAGTGACAGCTCTGGCATCAATGTATCTGAGCTGGCACAAGCTATGAGAGCTTCAGTATTATTTAAATAAGTTTCAAACACAGAAGATTCACTGCCACTATCCAAAGGGATACATCTTGTGTATGATACATAAAGTGCCACAATAATCTCCAGTCACTTGTGTTCAGACATGCTCTGCCTAGTCTACCAAATCGTAAGATCACATTTAAGTTGTTGATTACTATGCCTCAGAGCTCAACAGCAAGAGCTGAAGACTAAATTTAATAAAGCATACACCAGTTTCAGCAAGGTGTTCAGCATCTCAGCCAGTCAAACCAAGCAGCATGTCTAAAGCAGTAATCAGCCTTTAAATGCCAGCAATAAATTAATTTGGTAGAGGTATGGTTTCTGTAACTAGTTGGCTGGGTTTTGCTACAGCCTCTAATGCTGATTCATGGGACAAGCATTTATGTTCTTATCTTAAGGGAGTTTCCACAAGTTACCCATTCTACCAAGCTTCAAGAAACTTAAAAGTATAAAAACATACTCTTAATAGTATTAAAGCACAGCCAACTTTACGGCTTTCCTGTGACTTCCTAAAGAGGCTAACCATCACCGATAGGACAAAATACTTAAGATCGGTTGAGTATTTTCAGTCATGAATAGAATAGACTAGTTCAGTTGGAAGGGACCTACAATGACCATCTAGTCCAACTGCCCGATCACTACAGGGCTGACCAAAAGTTAAACCGTATTATTAACACTGACAGGCTTGGAGCATCGACCACCTCTCTAGGAAGCCTGTTCCAGTGTTCGACCACCCCCTCTGTAAAGAAATGTTTCCTAATGTCAACGAGGCATGGTGCAATTAAATAACACTTTATACCATCACATAGTCAACCCGGCAACACCCTGAGTTGGTAAACAACTTCTAAGCCACCTTTCTGAATGCAGAAATGCAAGAATTTACAAAAGGATACAAGCTACATGGACTCTTTCAGTGTGGTAGGTTCACCGTCAGTCCATGCAAGCATCAAGGATGTTTTCATATAGATTGAAACAAAAGCAAATAAACAATTCCTTAATAATTACTAACCTCAGTTTTCCTCTTCAAAACTTTGTATGTGAGTATCTTTATACAATACCCAAGTCTTTTTCACTTTCAGCACATTGCACAAAATAAACCTTGCTACTGTCACTTAAAATTCCATTTATGTTGTAAACAGAGCCAAATACCTTTGAGTCACACTTTTACATATCTATACAGCTAATACCTACATTGGTCACTTTTTAAGCGATGGACCATAAGCTTTAGGGTGGACCATGAAGTCTGATAATTTAATGATCTATTTTACATTTTAAGAAATTTTACATAGTCTTTCCTAGTATATTCCACCTGCTTTCCCCCCTCAACCTATTCTTCTGTCTTTTGCATACTGAGGAGTAAGAAAGACTGATTAAGACACACAAACATAGAAGAATGCTTTCCTCTACAATACTTTAAAATTTCACTTGTAATATAGTTTATTTTCAAGTATTTCTTATTTATCAGTTTGCACAAACATACAAAATAACAGATTAGTCTGTATCTACTAACCTCTGTTCCAATACCAGGCTGAACACCAGAATATACAGTATCTGGAGGAGGGCCCCCATATTTCCTCTGTCCTGTAGTTACATCCAAAGTGTAACCAGTCCTCTCTAGCAAAGCCTGAAAAAAAAAATTGTCACGTTAGCCATGGGGGGGAGGATAGTGGGTTAAAATATAAAGAATTTTAAAAAGTGTCCTCAAATAAGCATTTCCTTATCTGCTCCTTGCCACATTTGATAACAAGGTATATATGGACAGACAGAAAACCCTGTTATTTTGGGGGTTTAAAAAAACAACACCACAAACAGCAACATTTGTTTTATACTGCAAGGTCACAGGAAAGAACTCGTTTTTCTTTTCCCTTATTTTCCATTTTACTTAGGTTTTTGCACAACAGAAGAGTTTCTTAATATACTAATACCTTGTTGAAATGTCCAATCAGTCTCAAAGTAATTTTATGAGTGCATAAAGGCTTTAATATAAAAGGACAACTAAGACAATTCTTAAATAGATATCAATGTTTTCACAGACCTTACATAACATTAAGTTCATGCATTTTGGCAATTGTGTAATCAGGAAGATCTGCATTTCAAACGAGCACTCTCTCTTTTGAATCTTTATCATGCATACATTTCTTTAAAGCCAAGTGTAAATATACTTATCCAGGTAGTATTGATGCTTTTTAAGTACATCCGAAATTACTTCAGTCTGCGTACAGGTAATATATCAGGTAGTACAGAATAATCAGTATTTTCTAAATGTTACCTTAATCTTTGCTTCATCTGGTCCCTTCGTTGATTCCTGTACTTTGCTGCCTTGTTTCTCTCTTTGCCTGTAGGTCTTCATAACTCCACATAAAAATGCACTTTTGTTCTGCAGATACAATTTACAAAATAATTCAATTGTGCATATGAAAAGCCCTGGGAATCCACTGAATCTTACACTCCATACTGTGAGGTCACTATATCAAGCCAATGCAATAAACAAAATGTCAAAAGAATCCTTTAGAAAAATATAAAAATTAATTGAACAAAGTTGTCAGACTGAAAAAATCATCAGATTCCAGGTAGTATTTTTACCTTATTTTCTCAATAGCACGCTCATTTTTATTACCTGGGAGCTTTTGCTTTGCACTCAAATACCTACACATTTAAGGCAATTTTTAACAGGCTTGTGATTTGGGTTTGAAATGTTAGAATACAGCAACATCAATGAATTTCTAAGTTACAACTCTCCTGCCAGTAGTGCCAGAACACTATTTATACTTATGTGCTCACACTCCTGGAGCTCTCACCTTACCTGTACATGCGACAGGTCACTTTCTTTAAACTGCTGTAATACAGAGAGGGCTCCTTCTTCATTAAATTCCCTAAGAGCATCAATTGCTCTTTCATCAAGATCGACATAAGCTACCAACCCTAAAAGTTAAAGATAAAGAAGTTACAGATTTCTATTGAATTTCATACAAACTAAGAACTATGCAGTTTGCTTTTAAAGTCAAAAAGTTATGTTCCATAGCAACACAATTATACATTTAATGTAATTACATATTCCTACACAAGTATATGAAAGAACATGAGTACAACAATGAAAAAAGTTAAATTAAAATGTATATACCTAAGCACTAACTGACGTGCAAGATTATACCCCATGTGTAACAGTTTTCTAACATTCAGGAATCCAATCTGCTGCATAAAAGCAGTATTACACACCAGGATTTGAAACAGTGAGCTCTGGCTCACTTTTAATAATTTGGATTTTGTTTGTTTGTCTTTCATTTTAAGTTTCACACTTCCTTCTCTTGAATGGAGCTGTTCTAGAGTAAGCTGACATGTGAACATTACAGGTATCCTATTGTACATGAAAAAGGAGCTACCTAACTGACGATCAAATACTTATGAAGCTCTACCCCACAAAATATTAGGAAGTAGAATGGTTTGTTCACTCTTTCCTCCAACTTCAAAAAGCAAAAATCAGTGGACTTCCTATATGTCCAAAATAATTTTTTTTCTTTTTTACTCATTTTGCTGCTCTATGCAGTTCAAGAGCCAGAATTAAAAAAGGTATTATTTCGAGCCCTGCTATGTACCCGAAAAGGCTAATGTTAATTTTACAGGTACAGACTCCCCCAAGAAACATTGGACCAGTTCTGAAGCACTTTTTCTGTTTAAGGATCTTTACAGGTTATTTCTTTCCTTTTGTAATGCACTTGCATAAGCTGTGGAGCATGAGAAGTACAGACTAAGATTTGCACTTTTTAAACTACACAGCGAAATTTAGGACAGGACCAAGAACTCCACACACTTTGCAACAGCTTGATCTCCAAAATACACAGATTATTTAACTGCTACTTGATTTCAAAAATGCACAGTAGTGCCAAGCCCGAGGACTACATTTCAGAAGTGATCCTGCATATTGGAAGGCACCTGTATCGTTCATATAAGACCTCAGCAGATTAAAAATCCCAAAGTTCAACCCCAAATTTAGCTTGGGTGTCAAAAGTAGTTTGCTTCACTGACAAACCCCTGCACAATGCAAACATCTTCAGTGGCATTAAGAAAGTGTGAATAAATGTTTTCAGGTTACTCATGCAGTGGAATTATACTAGGTAGTCAGGTTCTGGGCTGAAAAGCTTTTAAATCCCTTGAGAACTCCTCACAACACAACCTAACTGCAACACATGTTAGAGCCCCACAAGTTCCTCTGCCCAGGCATTTACACCTTCTCTCAAACCATCAAGTGCACATCATCGTGACCCACAGTTAGAAAGTGCATGTCTAAAGCCAATAAAAGCTGGTAAAGGCTTGATGAAAGCTCACTGTGAATGACTTCCAAAAGACATCATCCACGTGAGCCAGAGTATCATACTGAAGATTGGTAAGGTATTGTTTTTGAACTGCCTTCACTTATCAGTGGAATTTTGACTCTTTTCAACAAAAACTGTCATCTTGCCACCAAGGCATTCAAGATCAGCGCATAGAGCATTTCTACTGCTTCTTGTAAATCTGTTCACAGAACACACTCTAAAGAGGAAAAGGAAGCCTCTGTCTATAGGACAAAATAATAAGGGGGTTACAAAAACAAAATAGAAAAACCTTTGTATATAAAGAAACCTCTCTAGAAGTTGCAGAGACCGCTTGCTACCAGCAAGGTATTACTCAATTTGCTAGATAGCTTAGTCCTCAACTTTGTTGAAAAGCAGTTAGTGTCAAACTGAACATTTCGGTGTAATAACCAACATGGATTAAACTGTCCACTCAGAACTAGAGAGAACAAAAAATCCACAGGCAGACTCAATTCAAATGTAGTCCCAGGCAAGACAAGCTAGTTGTTTCCCTCACTAAGTCACCTATCCAGCCTTTGAGTGTTTAAGAACCACTGTGAGGAGTTGACAGTAGAAAAGTAAAAGCAAAATGATGATTCGGATTGAAGGAAAAAAAAAATGTACAGTTTAGTATGCTCAAACATACATCTTTATTTGACAACATCTAAGGAACTAGTGCTCTGTGCCCTAAAGCAACTAAGATATGACATACAACACTAAGGATGTGTCAAGTAATTAGTCAATGTCAAACCCAATTTGCCTTTAGGGAAGTCAAAGTAGCAAAACATTCAGAGCTACACAGATCAAAAACAATGAATTTTTAAACCTTAATCTATAAAAATTTGAAAATGGTATGCCCTCACTTTCATAACCAGTCAGAAACAAGAAATGCATATTATACCTGTCTGAAATATTTCATCAAGTCTCTCTGCCACCTTCTGTGGGAGGCCTGCCTCTATCAGTGTCTTGTAGTGTTCTGTGTGAGTTACACTGGAAGTATCCATTGGTTCTTCCTCTTCTTTTAACTGTACCGCATTACCATTCACCTGATTAGCCATTTTATTATGCTGCTGGAAAAAATTCAGGAGCTATATTACAATAAGCCAGAAATAACTAGTTTGTAGGACAATGCATGATTTATCTAAACTAATTTGTATACATGCTGCAAATGACCTGTATCAAAAGTTTTATTTAATACTTTTTGGATGCAGCTGATCTAAGTTTCAAAAGAAAGTACAACCCTTAATACTGTGGAAAATGTACATGGAAGAATTTACATAATTTTTTTAAAAAGGTACTTCATGTACATAACGATGTCTAAACTTTATCTGCTGATTGTCAGTAAATTAACTGGTTACCATAGCAGCTAGAATGTACTGGGATACGATAACAACATCCTTCAACGAAGAATCAGAAGAGCTAGTGCTATTTTCATTTCCCATTCCTCTACTTTTAAAACAATCGTTTAAAATTTAGTGAACACATAACCCTGCAGGGTAGCTTAATGTATAAAAATGTCAATTGTTTGCTAATTTTCACTTTCTTGGCTTGTTGCCATGTCTTCCTTCAAACCCAACATGCTGCATAAACTAGCCAAACACTTTCTCACGACACTGTCAGAACTCAGTAAGGATAGAAAGAGAAAAATTGCACTCTAATGCACATTACAATTTGAAGCTGCAACTGAACTGTTTCCATGCTTTCAGTTTTAGTCAAACAGGAGCTCTACAAATCACAGCTACTTTTTTTATATATTATAACTTATTGGTTTAAAAGGAAGCCATGACTGCAGCACCTTCAGTTCTTATATTAATAAAAAGACTTGCTTTCAGAATTAACAAACTGATTCCAAATATGTGCACTGAAAAATGCACAACTATCTTCTCAGACAATTCCAGTGGGCTTTGCCCAATTCATTAAAAACAGTTTCAATTTCTCAATTAGCCAGCCAGCTGATATTTAGTACACTCAAATAAAAAGGCTGACAAGAGACAATTCAACTACCCAGCAGAGAACATTAGGATGATCAGCTGTTAAGTTCAGAAATGAAATGAGCCTCGGGCTTTAAAAGATAGGGAAGAAGTCGATGATCAGCAGTGAAATGATAACCAGATAGACATGTGCAGCATGGTCGGAGCAATGCAATTAAGTACTGGAATACAGGTATGAAGATGATTCAAGAACAGGTTTTTTTTAAAAAACACTGAAGCCTCAAGCTATTTACTATGCTGCAAAACGAGTCTCCAAACATAACCACACCTCTAACAGTCACTTGTGTACCCATCCCTTCTAGACTACAGCTCATGAACTTTTTGGAAGATATCCTATGAAGATTTGCAAGCTTGAGCAAGAGAAAAAAAAAAAAAAATCATTTTTCTTCAGACAGAAAACTAATGATTTTACTAAAGCTGTCTTGACTTGAAGGGCAATTTTAGAGAGATGTAATACAGCCTCACATTGTTTCTCTGTCAGATGCCACTTCTTTACGCAATTAGCAAGGAAAAGAAAGGAAGTTTTTCGTAGCTACGTAGCGCATATATATACGCACACATTCTGCTACTTGATGAAGAGAAATTGCTTTCTAACCAATTCAGTTTACTTAAAAGCAACCATGACTATAGCCTAATTGCAGAAGAAAAAAAATCCTACCTGAAGACTACAATAATGCCTACCTACCATTACAAGTATTAACCAAATTCTCAAAACACTAACTGAACATGAAGTTTCTATAGCTTACAAAAATCATGGACAACAAAAATAAGCTAGATGTCTGCTTGCTAGATAGCCTCTGCGAGATCTCAAATTTGAAACAGTGCAGGGCAGATGGGGTTTAGTTAAAACTGAAAATGCTTTGGGTACAGTATCATTCTAAATCCCTCTTCTCAAAAATGCATAGGATGATATACACAAAAAGAGATATACGGAGGGGGTTTTCTTTGTTTTCACCTTTTTAATGCCTTATAAAATCAGTTACTTACACATATATTGTCTTCTCTGTAGGSAAAAAAAGCCCCACCAAGAACTGTGAGGCTAAGCCAATACATAAATACAGAAAAGTTACTTGAAACAATTACAAGTACCTTCTAAACTTCAATGGCTTATGGTGATGCTCCCAGACTATTTTTTTGTGAACCCAGATTAGCTTTCAAGTGTCACATACCCAAAAGTTTAGCACTGTTCTCAGCGTTGCCTGTAACTGAACAAAAGGTTGACAGCTATTCTGTGTCCAGGTAGAAACACCTTATCTGCAGTTCAATAACTCAGACTTCCGACAGGCAAGATTTGCAGCCTAACGGCATGAAAAGGTATCTACCTTCATCACAAACATACACCAGTGTGTGGAGCTATATCTAACCCCTAAGTATCAGATTACTACACAGCACCACAGCTGATCAAATGCTTTTTTAAATAGGCTTTTAGACAATGTAAATTAAGTCTCAGCATTTTAATTCAGTAGCTGCATGGTTTATTTTTGCTTAAGAATTATTATCCTCATAAAGAACTTAAGTCAAATGCAGTGCATGTTCACCAGCCAGAAAAGTTCAGTTTGGGTGTTCAAATTTTAGCTATTTCCTGTCACATAAACTTAATTTAAAAGACTTTCTTAAAAGAAATTTACTCTGGAAAAATTTGAAGTGACATAGCTGTCAAAATATTCAGGTCCCGATATCATCAAGAAGAAATGTATTTCTTTTCACAGTTATAGTAATAGATTCCCTGCTGGCTTTGCAAGCTTGGCCTGAAATCTGAGATTAGACTGACTTTTCTTCCTGAGCGATCACCAACATGCAAAATTACATCTCTTGCAATACTGAATCTGCACTCAGTTCAGCAGATACACGCGGGTGAACGTCATAGCTGAAAAAGATCTTTTAGCTCTCCCTCTAGATAACATCAGCTAGATGTAGCTATCAAGAAAAATATTTTTAACTTAATTTTATCAGTAAGGAAGACACACAATGATTTTATTAACATTTTTGTTCTCCTCTAAAAAAAAAAATATTAAAAGCGTATTAAAGAAAAAGAGGAGTGATATCTATGTTTGCATGCGCAATGTGTCCATGCGACCCAGTCTATAACAGGCCAGGCCACACAGAAGAACACCCGCATGCACTCAAAGAGTTTTTCATCTGCATTAAGTAACTCAAACATCTAGAAAAGAGGGAGACTAGTTGAATTGAAAAGATTTTAAGTGTGGATTATAAGTAAAGGATTATGTATATTAGTATGTGTGGGATATGTATTTGTTTTTAAAACATGCAGAAATGGATGAATTTAAAAGTGTACACAAAAATGTGCTTACCAAATGAACAGCAAATACACATTGGGGGCAACTTTACATAGGCAAAGAAAATTTTCACTGGTGCCTGAGAGGTTACCTAGCTTCACCACCTCAGAACCATGTGTACGGGGAAGGGGAGGATTGTCTTGTTTCAAACTTCACGCTGTTGTCGCCAACAATGTTTTTCTGAAGACCATGAATACTTCATGATATAAAACATGTTTTTAGTCATCCACTATCTTTCACCTAGAATTCCTCCACCTCAAAAGAGTAATTTGCAAAGTGACTAGTCCCTTTTTTAAGCTCTAATCATTATGACAAGTAGGAGGTTAAAGCTACAAGTGCTTCTAAATTACCCAGAAACAASCTTCTTTTTCATGTTTTCATGTGTGATAACTCAAATGGCTCAATTTTTTTTCTAGGAAAATTACTATTTAACACACACCTGAGCCTGATAGCATATGGCATCTTGAAAACAGAAACTTGATCTCAGCCTCAATCAGACAATCACTGGTTAAACAGCCATGATGTTACTATTCCCTGTATTTTATACCATGCCTCTAACAGAGGTTGCCACCCACAGACTATCTAAGTATAACTCCATCCAATTAATTATAAATTCACAGTCTAGTTAACTCAAAAAATAAGCAGGAATGGCAATTTCTGGCAAAGGGACAATATCTCAAACTACCATAACCAACTTCACAGTGATTATACATCAATACTGTTTTCAGCCTTCTGCTATGTAACTTCTGATTTCACGGAGGAACAACTTGTTCAGCTCAGGTGCACGGGAAGCGCAAGTAATTCATACATAAAAACTCTGCACCAAAGTCATTCAACTTGCTTATGTTACTGTTCCTTCTATCCAATATATTATCTGTGTCAAGCATTTAAGTTATACCACATTAAAAATAGCATTGAGGGGAAGTTTTTTGGGTTTTTTTTGTTTGGGTTTTTTTTTTGTTTGTTTTTGTTTGTTTGTTTTGGTTTTTGTTTGTTTGAGTTTTTTTAATGAACCATAAGAAAACAAGTATAGTCCCTATAGTTATGCCTTACACTCCAAGAAGGTTCTTGTCAAAACAGGAAGATGAGAAACACGAGTGAGAGGAAGATAAGAACTCACATTAAAAGACTGAACTGGCGGTTTATTAAAGCCTCACTTGTTCACAAACATTACTGGCACATCCCTTTATTTTTTACATGAAGGCATTATAGCCATTTCTTTTGTACCATAGCTTATTCAATCACAGAAAGTACACTTTAATGGCTCAATTATGATATACTAGGTGTTTATTAGCATGAATTACAGGAAGACTTGTTTCGAAGTTATCACACCCTGAAAATCTTTACACATTAGCCAGGTTTCCATACCAGCATTTCAGTGGCAGACTATCTTTATGACGAAGTGTAGTAAATCCTCGCCCCTTCAGCACAGAGTTCTCAGCCTTTCCCATTCCATAACCCCATAGAATGAAAAAATCTGAGAACCTCCATCATGATGCTAAGCAAGAGACTAGCACAGCCCATACAGAAACTATGCTTCAGTATCTACACAAGTATCATCGGGAAATAACTTTACCACAACAGGTTAGCAAGGTGCACATCAGTGCCATTAATATACAGCACTGACTGCATCAGCAGCTACTACATTTTGCTAACCTGAACTATAAAGTCTGTACACACTTGTTTCTAACTGGAGTTGTCCATTCATAGCTCATCTGATTGTTTGGGCTGTACAGAACAACATTCGTGGCGCTCCAGTTCAAAGCAACACTTCAACAAAAATGAGCTTTGTTCTGATGAATTTATCCTCAATTTTTCAGATCTTTGCCCAAGCAAGCAGGGAGTATTGCTTTTTTTGACAAAACTAGTAAGTTGAGTGTTAGCRGGAGGCTCAAATATTATTCCAACAGTGTTCACATCTAGACAGAAAAACTGAGAGGTAAGGATATTAAGCACTCATGAGAAATACAGTTTCTAGGATACAAAATTATCAAGCAGACTCTGCTAGTTTGCAAACACCACAGTTTGCATAGATAAAAAAAAAAAAACAAACAACACTGCAAGATGCAGAATTCCGGTTGGATTACCTCTACTTTTAGAAGACATGTAAAAAATTCAGTGTTATACAAAGTGTAATCTCAAAGGAAAAAAAAAGAAAAAACCAGCTTCATGAGCATTAACATCCTTCACAGGACAAACACATCACTGCTGGCAGGATCCTTTAGTGAAATATACGGGGGAAGGGGAATTCAAACAACTTTTTCAAAAAGAGTAGTCCAGCATGGSTTAAGTATATAATTAGCCACGTTCAAAAATTGTCAGGTAACAAGGCCGCTAAGACCCAGCAACTAGAGCCTCATTTTAAAAATAATAGTAATAACGATGTATTTAAGCAAAACTTTTGAAGATTTAGTAAAGGCCTGTGGTAAAAGATCGTTTGAGAAAAACAATGTCTTAGCAACAAAATTCTGGGGAATTTCTCCTTCGGAGCATTTGACAAGTGTTACTTTCTCAACCAAAGTATTAATTGCGAACCTGAGAACTGTGAGTAGGTGCAGTGCAGTTTTCCCTCCCTACAGCCGGCTCTCAGAATATATGCTTGTCCTGGTTCCGGCTGGGACAGAGTTAACTTTCTTCCCTGCGTGGTGTTTAGTTGCTGGCCAGAGTTAAACCACCACAACGCTACACAAGGTTTCAGAGCGCGCTGCAACAGCGATGCGTTTTCTGCTGAAAGCTTTCCTCACTCCCCACAGGCACACCGCAGCGCAGGTCGGACACCAGCCGCGGACGCTGCCTACCAGGGCGCCCGAACTGCTGCAGTATTACAGCTCCGCAGCGCCGGGAGGGGATGGAGAAGGGACCCGACTCCCGGCGCAGCGGCCGCACCGCCGCCACCCCTCGCAGCAGCACCGCGAGAAGAGCGCGTCCCGGCTCCCCGCCACATGCAAACCTAATCCGCATGGCCGGGCGGAGCGGGGCAGCCTCAGCCCGCGGCCGCACCGCCCTCCCCACGCAGAGCCCGCGCCGGGCCGTGCCGCCCCGCCGAGCCGCCCTCCCCCCGCCAGGCCGCAGGGCC
>JAYKAV010000045.1:2024565-2068917 GCA_035582835.1 Phoebastria nigripes | reverse complement strand
CCCGCCTGCCCCGCCGCGGCCTGCGGGGCGGACACACCGCGGCCGGCACCCAGCGACGCCCCCGCCCCACTCTCCTACGCGGCGCGAGCGCTCCGGGCCCGCCTCCGCCACCACCGGGCCTACCCGGAGCCCGCGGCTGCCCGCCTCGCCGCGGGGCCTGCGCGGGAGCCCTCACCCCCGGCCGCGGAGCCCCTCTCCGCATGAGACGGCCTCCCGGCGCCCCCGGCGCCCCCCGGGGACTCACCGGAGCGGGGCCTGCGCGGCGCAGCTCGGGCCCAAGCAGCGACGGCAAATGGCGCGCGCTCCTCCTTCTCCTCATGGACGGCGGCGCGACCCCGGCAACACGCGGGGTTTCCCGGAACTGTTTCCAGGGACCACTGCTTCACCCACTCAGGAACTCACGCTCTGGACGAGCAGCTGGCAGCGCCTATGAGGCMTGGGAGGCGGGACGCGCCGTTCGTCCCGGAGACCAATGAGAGGGAGGCGCTGTAACCAATCGCGCAGCGCCTTCAATCCGGCGCGCCGGTAGGGCCGGAGCTGAGGGGATTTAAAGGGGCAGCGCCGCCCGCGGCCTCCGAACAAAGGGAGCGCGAGGAGGGTGAGGGGCCGCCCACATCCCTCCTCTCCTGTGCGGCGCGAGGGCGGGCGCCGCCCGTGTGGAGCCGGCGACGGAG
Organism: Phoebastria nigripes; assembly: GCA_035582835.1. NCBI lineage: Eukaryota > Metazoa > Chordata > Aves > Procellariiformes > Diomedeidae > Phoebastria > Phoebastria nigripes. The sequence continues at coordinate 2,068,243 of JAYKAV010000045.1, read as the reverse complement.
CCTCCGCCTGAGGGGAGCGGGCCCAGCGCCGGCTCCCTGCGGGCCTGGCCGCTGCCCGGCGCCGCTCCGAGCCGGGCCCGGGGCCGCCGGTGTGGGGGCGTTGCCTTGCAGGGTTAACCCCGGCCCGGGAGGCGGGCGGCGGGTGGAGCAGCCGGTGTGCGGGCCCGGCCCAGCCTCTCCCGGGCGCTGCCTCCCGCGCTAACGCCCCCGTCCCGCGGGTGTCGGCGCCGGGCTGCCCGGGGCAGCTGTGGGCACGGGCCTTGGCGCGGCACTCTCTGCCCGTGGTGCCTCCCGTGCTGCCGGGCGAAGCCGTCTGGGGCCCYGCGGGCTCTGTTGGAGCCGTGTCCTGCTGTGAGCCAGCCGGTGCCGGGGCTGGTCACGGCCTCCAGGCCTGGAGTGAAGGGGGAAAGGCGTGTAGGGGCAGCAAGAGTTGCGGTTCAGGTCCTTCTCAGGACATCGGTGTGAGGCACTCTGATGTCTGGGCCTGCTATTCTGTAATTAATCTGTGATTACATATAACTTGCCAGCTTACCTGATTTGCTTGATCAGGCTCTTGATGAGTGCAGACTTGATGCAATAAATACATACGTCTGGGGGAAATCAGCTCTTCATACTCTCAGAGAAGGTCCTTCCAGGAGTTTAAGCACAAAATGACTCTCCTGAAGACTTGCATGCATCTGTGCGGTGTATGAAGTATGTATATGTCCATCACTGTTAATGTGGAGCATGGGTAAATGTTGTATGTGTTGCCTGATGTAAATAAAAGAAGCTTTTTGATCCAGAAATCGCAGGCAAACTCACACAGATATTGGAGGTGTTCAGTCCATCTTGCTGAACCTGTCTGGTGGCAGACACGCTGCTTCTCTTGTGAAATTTGCACTGCCTCTGTGACTTCCCTCTCCAGATTTGGCAGTAGTGACAGCTTGTCTTTGCTGAATGTAGGGTCTACTGTGGCATAAAGATGGAAGGAGATAGAATTGTTCATTGCCTTATCCATTTGAGTTCACTGTAGCAGTTTATTTTACTGGGAGTTAAGAATGATAGGTTTAAGGTGTTCTTGCAGCACAAAGATTGAGAGGAATTGAGGGATCAGAGCATCTGTCCCTTTAGTGGTGCTTAATAAATGTCCTGCAAAGCTCTTAAGTATGTTATAATACAGTATCCAAGAGTGAAATATGGGGTATACTGGGATATCTCCTGTCAGCTGACAACTGAACAGGATGCGACTACAGCAAAATGTATATTGAGGTATGTATGCTTCTGACAGTGTAATAATTTCAGTTGTTGAGCACTACCAGATCTTACAGCAGGAAGATTCCTAATGTRTTAATTGCCAAAATAAAAGCCTTGATGGCGTTGCTGACACCTTCTTATCTGTTCTACACTGGTATTTCCCAAGCCCCTTGTGGGTAATTAATTATATGCAGATGGTTGAGAGCATTAGCAGGCTGTGAGTTTTGGGGGTAGGGCTTTTTTTGGTAGTTCTCATTTCCTACCCAAAATCAATATTGATTTTGTGTTAAGCCTGACATGTTTTTGCCCGTACAGGACTTTAGCATGCTGTTTTTCTGCTAAGAGATTAATAGTTTAAGCAATTCATAAATTGGTGTTCATAAGATAGAATTTGTAATTAAACATGGATTAACTCTAAGCTGCCACTCTTCCACCTCACATTCTGTAAGAGGATCTAGCGCTATTACTTTTTCACTGGAATATTATACTGAAATTATTTCCCTTATAATACTGGTTCTATCGAGCAGTCTAGTTGATATTTTTTGCTGTGGTGAGGTCTATAAGCTTTGATTCACATGACAATAGAACCCTTGTTACACTGAGAAAAATAATTTGAAAATCCTCTGCTGTGTGCTGCAGACTGCACATACATTGTCTGTAATGGGCCTGACCGAATTCTGACATGAAGGCACATCTACATCCTTCAGTACATTTGCAGTTGTCTGCCTATGCCACCTGGGCACAGGTTGTTAGTTTTGAGTGAATCATGCTGCTCTTTGTCCCCAGTTGAAGGTGGTCCTTTCCTTCCATTTTTACTTTTGGATGTTCTTGTCCTCCATGTTTTGGGGGTTTACCATCCTTTCTTTCTATAAGCAAGCTCTGCCCTGCTGTTATTGCTATGGCCTGCAGGTAGTAGGGTTAGTCCAGTGCCAGACAGCAAGCTGAGCCTGAAAGGAGGTCCTAGATGCTCTGGGACAAAGAGTAATTTTAAATTTTTGCTAGATTTTTCAATTTTAATTTTTGCTAGAAAATCCTGGAATGATACTAGTTACAGCTTTCTCTGGTTGAAACTAAACAGATGCACACAAGACCTGATTTAGTCCTGGGCCAAGGCAAGGCAGAACAAAAACCATCTTGGAACCAAGGACAAGGTTAATCTCTGCTGCAGAGAGCTGGTTTGCATCAGCCTGGGAGGGCAGGCAACAAGTCTTGCTGCCTTGTGAACATGCAGAAGGTTATGGTGTCACTGCAGTCATCAGCTGATAATGGAGAGGTGAGACCACGGCTCCTGGCAGTGAGGCTGCCTTTGCTTTTCTGATTCCTTCAGCACCCAGGAGTCCCTGGATGCTGCAGGGGAGAAAGCTGAGCATATCTATTAGCAGACAGAGCAAAAGAGGTGAAGGGATCAGGCTTTTCAGCAGCTGTATGTATTTACCCTGCAACCTGTTGACATTTTCCTGCTGTCTTAATGGCCAGAGGTTGAGTTTTGCTGAGGCTCAGCCTGTTCCCATCAGTCTGCCACTCCTCTTCCAAGCTTGCACTGAACTTCCTTTGTTTCCACATCAGTGGCAAGATGACAGAGTTGAATCTGCTGTAGCTTGTGTGTGAGCCGTTAGCATATATATGGAATATGACATTTACTGGTGCTTTAGACTTTTTATTCTGACCAATTATCAGTGCAGCTATTATGGATCATGTGTAGTGGATGTGCCTGCCTCTAGCAAACATTTCGTTCTCTGGTGCTCTGCATGCAGCTCTTCTCATGTGTTTGCTGAAGCCCAGGCTTCCAGTGAGAGGAGGTTTGTCTTAAATCTACAGGCTTTATTTGTCAGTGAGGAACTTTCTGAAAGCCCCCAGTGTGTTCCACCCCCCTAAAGCAAGGAAATGCTCAGGAAAATTTCTGCCTACAGAGGCCATGCTGCTGTTGTTACCATGTTATTTTTTGCATATACGTTTATTTTGCCTTGCACAGAGCCAGTTTATTTGATTTTGTGAAAACATAAGTATATGCTTTGTCTTTGTCCTATTTCATTCCCCTTGTCTGCTCTGGAGTGGGGAGGACTAGCATGACAAAAAAGAGACCAGGCTGGGCAACCTGGGTATCTTGCACTAAAACCAGCTTGCTAAAGATCTTGATGTATCACTTTCCTCTCTTGTGACTTCTGTCCCYACCCCTCAGCCAAGGACCGTTGGCAATTTCTATCATATTTGTGTAGGATGCAGCACAAACTAAGCGCCTTGGGAGGAAGCTTCTGTTTGCTGCAGCAATAATCACCAGCTCAGTTTTAGCTGAAAAAAAGTGCACTTTTCCTGCTTCTGCAGTGGCCAAGCAGTGTTGGGCCATGATCTATAGGGGCAAGATACAGACAGAGGATCTGGGGGTAAGGAAGGATATGCATCTCATTGAAACATAAAGGCAAYTCCAAGAAGTCAAGCTTTTCTTCATGAATGGGTGCTGTAGGGGGCTGTTGAGAGTTAGGGTGTTGTGAATAGGGTCAGTCCAACCCTGAGGAACAATCAAATGACCAGGATGCACCAGTGCTGGCAGGGAAGAGAGAAGAATCCCTTCCTTTGTGTACCCCTGTGCCTGCGGGATGGGGGGGGTGTCTATTCATGCCATCAGCCATTCCAGAGCAATTGAGGAAACCCAGAACAATAAGCCCCTCTATGGCCTGTTACCCGAGTTAAGCACCATCCTTGCAGCCTTACCAGCCTCAAACATCAGCTTCGGGTTTTGGTTGCCCTGCACCAAAACCAGCTGGCAGTTTGTAGCTACTGATTTCCAAAAGACAACTGAGCCCTGTCCTCCAGGTTGCACTGGACTGAGGGGGAGTCCTGGGAAGGTCTCTAGACAGCTTGTACCTTCTTAACCACCCAGCAATCACGTCAGGTCTGAGGTGTAATCCTGTTTTACTCCTCAGCACTCCTGCTCTGAACTGGATTTCTACAGCAAACTGCAGGCACTGAAGTGGCCACAGTCCATAGCTGGCATCTCTCCATCTACTGCCCCTGGAAGTGGATGACTGAACCCCAGATAAACTGCTTGCTCCTAGTCACACAAATGCTCACATAATTTGTCAGAAGCCCTATGCGATTGCAGTGCACGCMAGGATACCAAACCCTGTTGGTGAAACATCCATCGTACCAAATGCAACCATYGTAAATCATCTCTGCCGTCCTGTAGCTGAAATACTTCTTGTAAGAGGTCTGTCTGTAACTCAGGCTCGGACATCTTTCACATTGACCTGTCTCTTATGTTTTTCATTACAAGCACTGTCAAAGGAGCTGCAGAAAAAACACATTACAAGCCTTCAAGCTGGTGCTATTGCCATATTGCACTCCGCTTGGAAGAAAAATCTTACTAGAGCACCCCAGATCCAGTATACTCACCTGTGATGGGTTACTGCTGTATCATAAGAATCAGTAACAAGCATCATCCATCTATGTTATTTGGTAACTTATTGCAGAGACTGACAGTTCAAACTTCCATAGAAGAAAAAAACACTTCTGAAGAGATTCACTGATGATGAGACTACACAAAACAAGATGATTTAACATATCCCTTGCCAAAAGGCAGAGGTCCCCCTCAAACGTTTACTTTGAACCACCTTTGCTACTGATCAGACACTACACAAACTTCTTGCTAACCCCAGGAAAGAGGGAAAGACATTTCTGCAATTGAATCTGCGTATAAAAGGTTTTACTGAGCACCAGAACCAGTGCAAGAAAAGGGACGGGGTGCTGTGGCCAGGACTGGGGTGCTGGGAGCTCTTGTAGGAGCTCAGTTAMTCACAGAACTGCCCCTGGTAAAGAGTCAGTAGAGGAGGTGGGGTGGGTGAGGTGCTTGTGATTTGTAGAGACAAGTTCAGTAGAGGGGTCTTTTGCTAGGCAGAGATACTTGCACTGCCAAGGAAATAAACCAGTGCCTGTTAACTAGGAATGGCCAGAGTGTTACCAGCATTAAACTAAGCAAACTGGTTTCAGGGAGATTTAGGTTATTGGGACTCCCTGGAAGAAGAGGTCAGTGGGTAGAATACAGTAGGGAAACCTCATCATGAGGACAAACTGAACGCTACCCAAGGCGTTAAGGTTCACAGGCAAGTGGAATCCCTGGTAGGAGGATGGCTGCAAAATCAATTATCATGCCAGCTGGATAAAAATAGAGACCTTTCTAATTTAGCAAAGGTAATTTCAAGAGATGGGAGAAGACTGCTCCCACCACACACACCCCTCCCTCTTCAGTACTTCTCGCATTTGCTTGGTGGGGATTTTGGCACTTTTGGACTCCACAAGCCATTCAACTTGCTAACCTAGCAAAAGATTCATTGGGCTCAGAACAAAAATACAGGCTGTTGAGGTAACAGGCTGAATGACTCCCCCACGAGTCCAACATACCCGAGACAGTGAAAGGGAGAAGTGGTGGAAGCTGGAGGGAGACTGTCCACTTTACGSAGCAGCATCATTAATCTGTTCAGCTTCTCCAGCAGCCATAGTCTGTGGCCATGGCTTTATAATCATCGTCTGCCAGTCAAACCACTGCTGAAAGGGACTTCTTTCCCCAGCCCACTTGTTCGGTCAAGATCTACAGCTGCCTGTCCTCATTATGTGTATTTCCATTGCCTTAACCTGACACGAAGTTCAGGGTGACTGCAAAGTAGTGAATTAACTAGACTTTCCTCTCCAGAAAATGGGATGGGTTTATGAACACCTGGTAAGGGACCCAGCACATCTACCAGCATAGGAGCCCCCCTGAAACTTGTGCAAAATTGAAACATGAGGAAAGAGACACGTGTTTCAGGGAGTGCTGGTGGGCAAGAAAGCTCTCTGCTGTGTAGCAAGATGCTGTACTGCACACCTGCACTCCGGGGGACTTCAGAGAGTTTGTAAGACCTCTCCCGGTGGCATGGTAGATGATAGCGGTCCAAATCACAACACTCTCGCAGAATCTCACAGCAAATCCCCTCTCCCTTACAGACTCTTGGGCAGAGGCTCTGCGGCTGAGCTTACATGGCATAGTTAAGATTTCAGTGGTGCACAAAAATGCAGAGTAAATCACAAAGCCATGAATTTAAGCCCTCATCCGTTCCCTTCAGAATATAAAGTTGTCCTAATATTTATTTCAGCTATTCCATAGTCCACTGGAGCTGCGATGCCAAGAAATTGGTCTTCAATGGGGACATCTCACAATGGGGACTCCACAGCTTTTGGGGGAAGCCAACCAGCTGACAGATACAATAGGAAAAAGATTTTTAAATGGGTAAAAATTTGGATTTTTAATTGGGTAAAAACTAAACAGGTGAATAGTATATTGCTTTTCATGACGCAGTTCTTCCCACCAGGTTTCATATTCCCAGGGAGGTGGAGAGGGGGAGATATTAATTTTTTTGGCTCAGGTTAATCAGCCCCAACTAAGAAGAATGAACCCCACAGACACCTCTACACACAACCTCCACACAACTCACTGCAACACCATCTTCCAGACTGAGCAAAGCCAGGCAATAACATACTTCACAGCACAGCCTCTCTTCCACGGCTGACCACACAGATTAGTTTCATTAAACAAGAGTTTTTAAGGGCAGGGACTCTTCATTAGATCAACAGTGCTGTCATTTACTCTGCAGACAAGTCGTACCACTAGCTGCAGTGTTCCTCAGGTGACAGTGTGGCCCAAGGGGAGAACAGCTGTTTGCGGGTTAAGACAGGAGAAACTGGGATGCCTTCAGCCAGCCAGTCACACCCTTGTCAAAGCACTTTCTGCATCAAAGGCTCCGATTTGCCTCCTGCTGTTTCAGACAGGGCAGTTCCAGCCACTTCCCCCCAGTCCAGCTTCACTGCAACACTTCGCAGTGTAACGTAACATACTGTAAGGCAGGGTGGCTTTTACCAGTGGTAGAAACGAAACCTGTTCAGGCAGATCAACGGACACGACCATGCAGCTGTGGAAGGAAAGGCAGTTTCCTTACCTGCCCATTCTTATTACATAAAATCCCCTTCTTGTCAGGGCTTAGTGCAGTAAGGCCACACTACTTCAGTAGGTCACTTGCCATATGTTTTATGATAGATTTCCTGTATTAAAATCGCAAAAGTGACTGAACCTGCATAAAATGAATCTTAATCCATCCTTCTTTGGAAAGGGACAGATAAAGAACATCAAGAACTAGAGACAGAAAAAACCCACCATTGGGCAATTAAAGTCTTTGCTGAAAAGAACATTCATGCAGAAGTCAGGATCTTAGCTGTCTTGCTCCAAGAACTTGCACCACCACAAGTGAAATCACCATGACTTAGAATAGTATTTTTCTCTCTCAGTTTATGGCACTAAACACTAGGTGCAACAGAGGAACCTTATTTTTGATAGATACTCTGCTAGTTCAGTGGAGAGCCGTCTCCCCCCTACACCACAGTGACAGTTTTCTTGAGACAAAGTTATTTCTGTATGAACGTGTCTCTACACAGGTACCATTTTTTCCCAACTTTTCTTGCAGCTTTAACTGTAAAGTTAGCATACTAAGTACAAATGGTCATTTCTTTCAAATAAATCTAAAGAAAAAAGTGAAGTTCTGTACAGGATTCCCTACTCAAGAGTATATCCTTATTTTGGAAGAACAATGAAGTTTAAAACCAGACAGTGGTGATTTTTTTTTTTTTCGTTAAACAGTTACTGAGCAGGAGAGAGAGACTGAGTAGTTTATTTGACATTGGTGCAGACCACAGTATAATTGGACAAATTTGGATTACATTGGCCAAAGCATACAGTCTTCAATGCTGTTTTACACCACAATCAGTATTGGCCATGCACATTCAACAACATCAGCTTAGTCATCGTCTTTAAGCTTCTTGATCTTATACTTATGACGCTCAATTTCTTTCTGCAGACGCTCTATCTCTTTCTGGTGGTGATCAATCTCTTCCTCATGGTGTTTCCGTAAGGCAGAGAGCTGCTCCCTCTCTTTCTCCCTGCAAGAAAGCACGGCACACGCTGCAGCACCCGCACACCCGGGGGTCGCCGCTACCCTTCAGCGCGGGGCTCGGGAGCCGGCGCAGAGGCGAGGGTTTGACTGCAGGAGGGGGCGGCTGCAGGCGAGGCTGGCAGAGGCCCAGCACTAGGCCGCCTTGCCGGGCTCTGCGGCGGTTACCCGGCGGGGGGGAAGCTGCTTGTGCGGGCCCCCACGGCGGAGGCCGTCAGCGGGGGCCGCAGGCCCCGCCGCACCCCGCTCACCTGAAGTACCGCTCCTCCTCGGCCGCCTGCTTCTTCCCGAAGGCGCCCCCGGCCTCGCGGATGGCGCCGCCGCCGCCGCCGCCCTTCCCGGCGCCTTTGCCCAGCTCACCCAGCTGCGGGGAGAGACGGCGGTGAGGGCGGGGGGCGGACACAGACGGACACCCCCGGCCCGCCGCGCCCCCCCGCGCCCACCTGGTCGGCGCCCGAGCCCGAGCTCCAGCGCTGCTGCTGCGCCAGGAGAGCCCCGCGCAGGCCGCCCCGCGCGGCCGCCACAGCCGCCATCGCCCGCCTGCCCTTGGAGCGCCGCGCGGACGAGACCCACCCCCCGGGGCGGGGCCGCGCCCCGCCCGTCGCGTCACGGCCCGCGCATGCGCAGCCTTCGCTTCCACGCCCCCCCTCCTCCGGCCCGGGCGGAGGTGGGAGCTGGGGCTCGCACGGCCCGGGGCCCGCGGCTGCCCGCGCCCGGGCTGCGCTTCTCTGCTTGGCGGCGCGGCGGGAGCTCCCCCGGGCGGGACGGCGGGCGGGGCCGGGCTGCCCGGGAAGGGGTGGACGGCGGAGGGGCGGGGCCTGTTGCTATGGCGCGCGCGGCGGTCACGTGCCGAGGGCGCCGCCTGCCCCGCCGGCCTCAGCGCCGTGCTCACGTGCGCGCGCGCGGCGTCACGTGGTGCTGGCGATGGCGGCGGCGGGGGAGCCCGGGGCGGGGGGCGCCGCCGAGGAGGCGTTCCTCACCTTCTACAACGAGGTACCGGCGCCTCAGCGCCGCCGCGGGGCGCCGGGCAGCGGGGGAAGGGGTGGACGGCGGAGGGGCGGGGCCTGTTGCTATGGCGCGCGCGGCGGTCACGTGCCGAGGGCGCCGCCTGCCCCGCCGGCCTCAGCGCCGTGCTCACGTGCGCGCGCGCGGCGTCACGTGGTGCTGGCGATGGCGGCGGCGGGGGAGCCCGGGGCGGGGGGCGCCGCCGAGGAGGCGTTCCTCACCTTCTACAACGAGGTACCGGCGCCTCAGCGCCGCCGAGGCGGCGGGCGGCCCCGCCCCGCCCCCCGGGCCCTGCCCGCCCGCGGCCGGCGGCCGGCGGCCTCCCCTCCCAGCGCCGGGGCCTGGCGGGCCGCGCGGCGCCTGTCCCGGCCCGGCCGCCCTGAGGGAAGCCCGCCGGGCCCCGAGCCCGGCCGTGGCGGGCCCTGGGGCTGCCCCGGGCCGCTGGTGGCTGGGAGGGCGGGGCGGGCGAAGCCGATGACGGTGCTGGGCAGGGGGCGAGCGAATGGCCGGGGTGGGCGAGCGGCAGGTGCCGGCGGGTTCGTGCGCGGCCCGGCGAGACCGGGTGTTCCCCGGGCTCGCTGCCGCCGGCCCCGCGGCGTCTCCCGCCCTCCGAAAAGCCCCTGCTGTGGCCGGGGGAAGGAGCCAAGCGTTCAGCCCCCATCTCGCTCCCTCGGGTGGGAGTTGTGCGCTCCGCGGTCTCTGAACATAACCCTCYGCTGTGCTCCACTGCTTGGCCTTTTTGTGGGCAAGCTGTCATTTGGGAAGGTGCCTGGGGCCCCTTTGCCTCAGCCCGTGCTGGTCTGTTACTTTGTGCGCAGCTTGGATGTGATTTGTGCACAGCTTGAGCCTGCCCGCAGAAAGGTAGTGCCAGTTTGGTGGATGCTTACTTCTTTAAATAAAGGTGAACATTAAATGTAAATGCATGGTTTGGTTCGGCTTAATACTGTAAAGAACAAAAAGTAAATTGAGCTGAACTAAGTAGCCTGTGGTCAGAATGAAGTGGACTTGTATACTTGTGCCGGTGTCACTTAATGTGTTTAATGGGTTATCCCGCCAGCAGTGGGTTTAAAGCAATAGTGCGGTAGGTTTCCAAGGAATCACAATGACAGTACTGGTGTAGGAGCAAAGCGAGGGGAAAAGCCACAGCTGTTGAGCAAGCTATGGGAGAGACAGGCAGAAGTGCTTTCTAGGTTTTTTTTATAGTTAAAATGTAATGTTAAAAATACGGTCATGCTGTAGAAAAGGCTAAAAACTSTGCTCTGCTAGTGCTTGAGTAAAATAACTACAGGCTTGGGATGAGCAAGAGGTGTTGTGACTTGTAGTACAGGACGATGATGACTGGTGTAGTAATCACAGGGGAAAACAGGTAAGCACATTGTGATGGTCAGTTAATGTAGGTGTCTCTTGTTCTTCAGGTAAAGCAAATTGAAAAACGAGACTCTGTTTTAACATCAAAAAACCAAATTGACAGGCTGACCCGACCTGGATCTTCCTATTTCAACTTGAATCCTTTTGAGGTTAGTTTGAACGTTTTATCCTCCCTTCTGACTTGGTATACCAACTACCAGATTTACTGGGTATTTATTTCAGTAAAAAGACCAAACATAAAGAAAGGAAAAAATTCTCTAGATGTAGATTTCTGTGCAGAAGGTTTACAGAAGACAGAAGGATGGTGTATATGTGCTCGCTCTCTTTTTCACTGTTTTATAGCAAGCGCAAGCTATATTATTTTGACATGTTTCCCTTGTGCAACAGCAGATTAATGCTAGGTACTTTCTGAATGAGAATGTAACAGCTACAAGTGGCATGCTTGTCAGGTTCTGTTCTGAGCACTCTTGACTTGGCATTTCTAGCTGTGACTTTTATTTTGGATGTTCATCCCACTGAACTTGCATAGTGCATAGAATGAGAGAAGGGCTCTCACTGCTCACACAAGTGAGCAATCTTTGAGGAGTCACTGGAAAATGGATAATTCCCTTGCACATTATATAGTTTGATTCCAGTTGCAGTCAGTTGTAAAGTCTTAACGAGTATGAAAACCTGAGGAAGACAGTAAATAAAACAAATCTGGTGTTCCTCTGGAGCTGGCATTTCCTGTGTGTATTCCTTCCTCGTATCATCTTCATCTGCCTTTTTAAAGCCTCGTGTGCTTTTTGTAGTCTCAATTTAGGGCTGGTCAGCCAGATCAGTTGGCGGATTCACCTTGACAGCGTTCAGTTCCGTGTAGATCTTAGTGCTTGACTTGGAGAGTAAAGAAAGCAAGCCATTTAGAAGTAGACTGTAGCTTTCCTGTGAGAGAGTGGGGGATTTTTTTTTTTTTTTATTTACAGATTCTTAGTGTCAGACCAGCATGCATCTGCATTGAGTAGGCTCACTTGTTGCCTTAGGACTTCTGTTCAGTAAATTAATTTGCAAAAGAGCTCCTAAACTCTGCCACATTCCTAAAGATCAGTACGTAGACAAGTGGGCTAGTTCATGGAAATCAAACAGTAAAACTCTTCTGTCTTCTTTCAAAATGATAAAATTAATAAATTCTTACAAAGTACTATGTTTCCTGCCCAAAGTTCCCAGTTATGAATGATCCAACAGTGTCCCAAAGCTACTGTATACTTCCATTTTTGCTAAACTAGTCATTGCTACAAGACTGGTTGAAGGTTTAGACCAATTGTGGCTATTTAGGGATGGCAGCTGTCTACATGAGACTTGAGTGTGGAAGGGACACTGTCATAGTCAGAGGAATCTAGCATTGCTAAAAGTAGAATGTCCCAAACATTGTGTCTCTTAAAATGTTTCTGTTTTACTAGGTGAAAATTCATGTCCTGAAGCAGCTCCCTGATGGGGGGGGAGCTTTCTGGTGTTGTGTCTGTATGCCAGTGAACCAAGTGTTTAGAGCTTGGTTCCAGGAACCTGAAACATGGGGAGTATCATTGAACTTGCTCTGCTCTCATGGTCTCTTTTAGGTACTGCAGATGGATCCTGAAGCCACAGATGAAGAGATAAAGAAAAGATTCCGGCAGGTATTTGGCTTTTGCACTTGAAGCCTCTGGAAGGAAACTAGAAGCTCTGTAGAGATTGTGCAGCTGTGCTTGGGAACAAGAAAAATGGTGGTAAAGCTGTATCTGGGTAGAGGAGTAGCCATTTTGGGAAGAAATGCATAGAACAATCTTTGTATCAACAAGAGGAGAGCTGCAGAAGTGTCCCTGGTCCATGCATGGTATGCTTCTTTGCCTGTAAAGTGTGTGATGAGGCTATTGCAAACTGATATGCCAGTATATAATCAGCTTATTAAACTTTAGTTCAAAGAGAAGGTCAAAATTTCTCAGAAACTAAGAACTGAGAAAAGGTATTTTTCTCAAATATATGGACTTGGATCCAGAAGTGTATTTTCTGTGAGGTTTCTTTAAGAATTTCAGTGGTCATTTTTGGTGACTGGGTTACCTGGAACAGCAGCAGCCCTACTCACTGACCCGTCTGCATTGCCCCATACAACACAGGAAACATTACCCCAGACTTACTCTGCTGACAGATCTGCAGGAGAAATTTGAATTTAATCAGTGCATGCAGCAAAGAAACACAATATTTGGAGGGCTGTAGCCTCCCACCTGAATTAGCAGTGTAAACATCAAGAGCTGTCTTTAGACAGGAAGCTGTGCTGGCTGACAGAGGAACATGCCTGCCAAGTTGGTGATGGGATATGGGCTACTTCTATATGTGGGAAGTGGGAGGATAACCTTTTAGTCTGTTGCTGACTTCTCAGTTCTGCGAATCAATAAACTGGGTCTGTCTTAGCTTTAGGCTGATAGAATACCACAGGGAAATGTTCTGAAGTCAATGTGATGAAATGAAAAAAGTGCATGGAATTGTGTATTGAAGAAATCAAACACCTAAATACAGAATGTGGAACAGCCAACAGAAGGAAAAAGACATTGGCTGTAGCAAATCACAGAGTAAATCAGCACCATGCTGCTGTCTAGGACCAGAGGCAAACCTTTTTCCTGTGAACTAGCAAGTGCCATGTGTAGAGTTCAGGAAATAATTATTTTGCATTCTTCGGCGCTGATGCAGTTCCAGTTGCCACACTGTGACTGTTTTTGAACATTATACTAGGAAAGGTGCAGATAAACTAGAGAGTCCATACAGCAACAGCAAAAATAAGAGGTCTGGAAAAAAGAATGCCATATGGGGAAAGTTTGAAAGAACTTTCTCTTTCTCTGGAAGAGGAAAGTGGAGAACATGTGCTTTTCAGCCCGTTTAAGGTTGCCCTAAAGATGGTAGCAATCAGTGTCCTGTCTCTGCTGGATAGAGAGCACAGGAAGGAGTTTTCTTAACTTTCAGTAAAGGAGCCTGAGGAAAAGCTTACCCACTCTTTTAAATATTTTGACGGCCTTAAGGGATACTGGAGAACTTCTTGGGAGATGTTGTTGAATAAAAGGTAAACTTTGGTTGAGGATGATCTTTGTGAGTTTGTTTCTTCTTAAGACAAAGGATACAAAACTTGGGTGACCAAGGGGTTCGTATCAGCCCTAGGCACTGCAGGTGAAGGGTGTTTATATTGTTCTGTACATCCCAAGCTGCAGCTTTTCTCGGACAGCCTGTTTATTACAGGAATTGTATTTGATTTACAAGTTTTACTGATGCATACTTCTACATGTTGTCAGCTGATTTGTCCGTATACAAAGGAATGTGATCCCCTGTGATTCCTTCTGTCTGAGACCATTTCCCTCCTCTCACAAAAATCTCTGAAATATTCTTCATCTTTTACAATGATCTTGATAGCAAGATCCTTTCTCTTGCAGTTGTCAATATTGGTGCATCCAGACAAAAATCAAGATGATGCAGATAGAGCCCAGAAGGCGTTTGAAGGTAATGTTCTCACCCTTTCCCTGGGCTGGTGTATGATAGTACTTGGACTGCTATTTTTCTGTAGCTGGTTTAAATGTTTATTAGATGTGGAGGCCCCACTGATGGACAGAAGAATTGCTGTAGGGGCGCTTTAGATGAGGGAGAAGGTGTCTGGGGTTGCATTTCAGCAGAGAATTTCACTAGGTGGTGGCATTCGCATTGAAACGGGAACAAACAAGTCCTTGGGGTTTCGAGATTGTTCAAGAAAAACTGCTTAATCTGTGCATCAGATTTTATTCGAAGACCATACGACAGAAGTAATGTGATGGTTTTAGGTGTATGCTTTACGGTGAGGCATTATGCACCTTAAACTTACCTCATGCCCTATAACTAAATCACTTGGTAGGACTGACACTTTCACCCTGCTAACTCCAAAAGGTGTCTGACAGTTTCTGCCATTACTGCACCCCAAATCTCTTTTGACTAATCATGATATCACTTACCTAGATGTATTAAAAAAACCAAACCAAAACAAAAAAAAACCCAAACAAAAACCAACCAACCAAAACCCCCCAAATGCTCCGAAGCAAAATTTGTATGGTAAACAACTAGCAACCTTGTGATGCCTTCTGAATGTGACTACTGGTGCTATTAACGTTGATGCTTTTTGTTAGCTGTAGATAAAGCGTACAAGTTGCTGCTAGATCAGGAGCAAAAGAAGAGGGCCTTGGATGTGATACAGGCAGGAAAAGAATATGTGGAACACACTGTAAGTATTCCATAATGGGTGGGGTGGGGGTGAGTGGTGATCAGTCCTTCGTAATTTGCTTTTTGGTACACCTGCTGCATGATTAAGTCATTAAAAAGTGAGCTGAGCAAACCTCGTAATGAGTGCAGGTGGACTCTAAGCTCTTCAAGGCATGAACAAATGTGCTTTGTCCAAGACTGCTGTTGAGCTCAGTGCAAGATAATTCAGTGAAATTCAGTACTTGAAATAATTAGGTCAGACCACATGATCTGACCTAAATATTTTTCTTCAAGTCTGTGAATGAATGATGCAGTTCAACTGTGTGTAGGTGGGAGAAAATAGGTGGTGACAGCAGGAGACTGGGAAGTTTGGGGGAAAATGACCTATAAGATAAGAAAAGGTGTTTGGATTGCATTGGCCAAGAAGTTAGTTGAGTGATGTGGGTGGGCTAAAACACAACAAGCTTGAGAAAGCAGATGATATGGAAGAACTCAGATACTCTAAACCAAGGAATGCTTTATGTTCTGCTTGTTGTTGTTAGTCTTTTGAATATTACAAAGCAAAATAAACTTCCTGCTGGTTTGGATGGTGTATATTGGATATGAATATATCTTAAAAACAAACAAAAAAACCCAACAAAGGGATTGTGTTGAATGAATAGTATCTAACATAGTATTTTTAATTACTACAGTTCATGTGATAGTGATCTTCTATGTGTTTATCTGGACCTAAGACCAGGAGGTTTTGGTCTAAAATAAAACATTGATCCAAATCAAGAACTTACTGTCACCCAGAGTTCTTCCCCCACAGTGGAGTAAGAATGCAGAACTACTTGGATACAATTATGTAAGGCCTATAGAACTTTTTAGGCTCTTATTTTTGTTCTTAATCTTTAGGTGAAAGAAAAAAAGAAGCAGTTGAAGAAGGATGGAAAACCTCCCACTGTAGAAGAGGATGATCCAGAAGTTGTAAGTCATATACTGTTCAGAGAAACTGGGGAGTACAAAATGTGTTTCGAGGAGTTAAGAGTCAAAACCGGTACGGAAGTATTTATTAGACTTGTTAGAGTGTTGTAAATCCTTGCACTTAGAGAAGAACAAATTCTGATAAGCCACTGTAGAGTACCATGTGTTGGGTAATACCCATATATTTTAGAAAATAGTTTAACTGTGGTGTAAAGAGTAAATATATCATGAGATTATATAGAACAAAATACCCAATTCTTTTCTTGGTGCAAGTCTTCACTGCTTGCATATCATGCAGTCTTTTTTGAATTGAATTTCTTGTTGTATTCTGAATGCTGGAACTGTGGCGTTCTTGCTGTCAGCAAAGGCATGTATAGAACCCACTGCAGCATGTCTAAAATGTGCTCTTAGTGACATTTTGTAATAGGAGCTGTTTCGGCTGTTTTCTTCCACATAGCACTTGAGGATAGATGTGCTGTTCTGCAACAAATCTCTTTTATTAAAAAAGGCATGACATAACATGTCATGACATGACTAAGTTSTTCTTACCTGGTTTCTAGTCTGAAAAGGTCAAGTGATATTAGAGGCTTTAACAGAATGATGATTATCAAACACTGACATCATTAGTCTTACTGTCGTCACCTTTTTTTTTTCCTGCAAAGTGTTTTTTTTCCTCTTGATATCACCACAGTAACCCCATAACCATCTTATTTTCCATTGATTTTCAGAAGTCTCTTGCTGTTCTTTAATAATGCAGTTTGTCTTAAGTATACTGATATTTCCTACTGGAAAGCCAATGCTAGACTTTTACAACACATCAAGAAGATCTGCTGGGATATTACTGTCTAAACAGTGACCATTTTGCCTTTTTTTGTCAAATGTAACATTGCAAGACTTAACAGAAGAATAAGAGAGCTTGAAATGAACAGTTCTATTTAGGCACAGCTTTGTGAATACAAATGAAAATGAGTAATATGAGGCTAATAAGTAGTTGTTTCCTGGTGTCAGAGCCAGAATTTAATCAGCAGTGTTTTATACCCTTTCCTATGCCGCTGCTATTGACTACTGTCAAAGCAGGATATGAGGTTATGTGAGCATACATATGCTTCACGTTCTTTTTATGGTTCTTACATTCTTATGTAAGTCAGACTTCTCTAACTGTGTTAATGGGCATTATTTTAAGACTGGATTTGTGTTTTACAGTTCAAACAAGCTGTATACAAACAGACGATGAAGCTCTTTGCTGAACTGGAAATTAAGAGGAAAGAAAGAGAAGCTAAAGAAATGCATGAAAGGTATGAGCAGCATTCTGCTTGTGCAGTTCAGGCTCCATTTCCCCCCTTATGCTTCCTCAGAGAAGATAAGGAATCATAAAGTCTTAGAAAAGTCTAAGTTGGAACGGACCTTTGGAGATCGTCTGGTCCAACCTCCTGCTGAAAGGAGGGCCTTGGATTAGATTAACAAGGGTCCTGTCAAGCTGACTTCCAGTGATGTAGATTCCACCACTTCTCTGGGCAACCTGTGGGTTGTAGAGCTCTGTGCTTGAGAAACGCAAACAAGAAACTTGCCCTCCTGTATTTAAGACATTGATATATTTGGTATGCTTATATACTCTTATGTGTATACGTGGAGGCCAGCCAAAACAGTGAAATGGTGACACATTTCTGTATGTCGTTAGCATGCAAAGAATTGATTTTTAATTTTAATTAAGTGCCAGAAATACCCTGTGGCATGTGCGATCCTGAACTATTTTAGGTGTTTTGATCACATATTGCCTGAGTGCTCACTGTGGATGTACTTCATAGAGTGGAGTTTCTGTACTGGTCAGTGAAGGCAGTCTGGGAGATGGTTGCAGGGCACTACTTTTGATGATACATGAAAATTAGAGGCGGGGCAGAATTTCATTCTTACCTTGCATGCTCAAGTGTTTATTAACTTCTCAAAATGTGTACTCTCAACAGTTTTAGAGACTTATCACTAGAGTTATGAAGGTGTCCAACTTGTATTGCTGAGCAAGAGAAGCTGACTCACTGATTAAGTACGTGCATGCTGTCAGTGGTGCCAAACCATCTTCTCTGCTCGCTGCTCTTCCAGATTTGAAATAAAATTCTATTTGCTGTGCTATCTTAGGTGTGCGTATTTATCTCTTCTGATAAGCACTTCAATCTGCGAAAAAATCAGAAGAGCTTTCTGAGATGTTTTGAAAGTATTACTGTGTTTCTTTAAAGTAGATGCTTGTGGGTTCATAACTTCTGTGTGGCTTCCTTTCCAGGAAGCGGCAGAGGGAAGAGGAAATTGAGGCACAAGAGAAAGCTAAACGAGAGCGAGAATGGCAGAAGAACTTTGAGGTAATCAGCAGCTTAACTTACAGGATGC
Source organism: Phoebastria nigripes (assembly GCA_035582835.1). NCBI lineage: Eukaryota > Metazoa > Chordata > Aves > Procellariiformes > Diomedeidae > Phoebastria > Phoebastria nigripes. Next base: position 2,050,106 of record JAYKAV010000045.1, on the reverse strand, counting down.
GCCTCAGCAATTCTTGGCCATGCTGCAGGGAATGCCCCTAGAGAGAAGAGAGACTTTTTGTCTGCAGGTGCTATAAGATAATTTAAGTGAACACTTAGTAGAAGATCCTGCACAAGCCTGGGTTTTGTCTTTGTGTGGGGAGAAGAGCCCACCAGTAGGCCTTTGGTATCAYCTTTCCAGAAACAGGTCTGCTAAATGAACGTCTAGTATTTTTCAGCTCTGTCAGCAGTTCGTTCTTGTCCCTAGTCAGAAATTTGAATTGCTGCTTAGCCCAGGTCACTGGTGACCAGTAAAAATCTGGCAGCTGTTCAACCACTAGCGTGGACTGTTGTCAGTACTTTTCAGTCTGGTTGCTAACACTTATGGAATCTGTATCTCCTGTGAATATCAGAGACCTGAATGACAATCACTTCCCTTTGACCCTTCCACCCTGTATTCAAGGTTTAGGTGTATCAGAAGAAGCTTTGTGGTTGTTGTGTTGCTCTTCTAGGGGTCAAACCTACAGCCTGCCAAAATATTTGATCTAGCCTGTAACTCTTCCCTCATTACACACCAGAGGTGAAGCTTGTGACATGGAGGGGGTGGTGGGCAGGAAAGAAGTCACTAACGGTGTGCAGGACCTCATGAAAAGATGAGCTAGATTGTTCATTTAATCCAAAGCCAGATCTGAGTCTATGTTCAAGAGGACTTTAAAAGGTGTCTGGGAGAGAAATGTATGAGCTGGACTGGCATCCTGTGGAAAGTGGACAACTAGGATGTTTCTGGAGACTCAGCTGGGAAGAGTTTGTGTTCATGTGCTATATAACATGGATATAAGAAGCTGGATATTCTGAAAAATTTGTGTAATGCTGCTGTGTTGAGTGCCCTATGGGTTTTGTCATGTAATGCGAGAGAGATAAATGAGTACGTCACTGGCCTTGCTGCTGGCAGAAGTTCTGTGTTCTCACATCAGCATGGCCACAGAAGTTGGGTGTCACTGCTGTAGAGATGCAGTAAAGCATAGCAGCTGAGGAAATGTGAGCAAGTATTACAAGCAAATAATGATGGACCAAACAGGGGAGCTGCAGAACTATTGATATTGCAGCTCTGAGTGCCTGCATGTCCTCAACCACACCTAGACAGCTGAACCTCTGCACTTGCAGGTGTCTTCTCCAGCCTTGCTGGTGACCATTTAATCCATGTGAAAAGACAGTATCAAAGCTAGGTGCTAATGTCCAAACTGCATCACTGGAATACACAAGAATAAGCAGCTTATTTCTGCCAGTGACCATGACTGAGAGAGGGTGATTAGAGACAAAATAACACATGAATTCTTGGCTGCTCCTGTATGTGTACTAATTCAGTGGCTGCCTTTAAAATATATCCGAAAGGAGTATGTGTGTTGCTGCTTCGAATGATATTTAAACCGTAAGGAAAAAACCCTTAAGTTGATATTCTGCAATTGTGGTTCTGTCTCAGTTTCAAAAAAAAACCCAAAACAAACCCAACACAAAAATCCCAACCTTTAAAGGTGCTTGTGTTGTACCTCTGCATTGCTCTTCTGGGCTTTCCTGCTCCTGGTGATTTCAATCCTTGTCTGCATACTGCATCCTAGTTCTGATCCTGTCTCCTTACCCTAAAACCTATAGGTTTTGTCCCTCGTGTATGTTCTGCAGTATTTCTGAATAATCCTCATAGGAATATCTGTGTCATCCAAGTGGTTGCCTGCTGTTTCTAGAAGCTATTCATAGGCTGCTTTCAGAGCTGAATTATATCGTGATGTATTTTAGAAGGAGCAGGTTGGAACATTTGCTTTCTCCCACCCCACCATCAAAATTCATCTTCTTAGTAATTTCAAGAATAGTTTCCACCACCAAACTGTAAGAAACAAGAAGGTTAGAACAGAAGTTGCCATACAGCCTTATCCGTAGCAAAAGTGTGATCACAGAATGGTTGAGGTTGGAAGGGACCTCTGGGGTCCATCTGGTCCAACCCCCCTGCTCAAGCAGGGCCACCTAGAGCCAGTTGCCCAGGACTATGTCCAGATGGCTTTTGAATATCCTCAGCGATGGAGACTCCACAACCTGTCTGGGCAACCTRTTCCAGTGCTCGGTCACCCTCAATAAAAACATGTTTCCAGATGTTCAGATAGAGCCTCCTGTGTTTCAGTTTGTGCCCATGGCCTCTGGTCCTGGCACTGGACATCACCAAGAATAGCGTGGCTCAGTCTTCTTTCTGCCATTCTTCAGATACTTGTACACATTGATGAGATCCCCCCTGAGCCTTGTCTTCTCCAGSCTGAACATTCCCAGCTCTCTCAGCCTTTCCTCACAGGAGAGATGCTCCAGTCCTTTAATCATCCTTGTGGCCCTTTGTTGGACTCCCCAGTATGTCCCTGTCTCTCTTGTACTGGGAAGCCCAGCACTGCACACAGCACTTCAGGTGTGGCCTCACCAGTGCTGAGCAGAAGGGAAGGATCACCTCCCTCGACCTGCTGGCCATCCTTTGCCTAATGCAGTCCAGGACACCATTCGCCTTCTTTGCAGCAAGGGCATGTTGCTGGCTCATGTTCAACCTGGTGTCCACCAGGACCCCCAGGTTCTTTTTCTACCAAGCTGCTTCCCAGCCGGGTGGCCCCCAGCATGTGCTGGTGCAGGKGGCTGTTCCTTCCCAGGGGCAGGACTTTGCCCTTCTCCTTGTTGAACYGCATGAGGTTCCTGTCAGCTCATTTCTCCAGCCTGCCAAGGTCCCTCTGGACGGCAGCAYGACCCTCTGGCCTATCAGCAACTCTTCCCAGTTTTGTGTCATCTGCAAACTTGCTGAGGGTGCACTCTGCCCCATCATCCAGATCACTGCTAGTGCCTGGCCTTTCCCCATCCTGCTGTGGGGAAAGAGGAGAGTGAAGCAGACGGCTATTGTAGCCAGAGCCTGTGTGCAGCACCACTATTGCAGGCACAGCTATGGTCAGATGGGCCTGGAGTGTATGGATCCCACTCTGTGAAGTGGATCATCCCTGGACTTGTTCTGTCCTACTGTGTGAAACCTTCAGCCTGTAGGGATCATAGGTTGGCTTTGTGGGGAGTCTTCCCCCCCCCCCCGAGGGGTTTCTGCTGCTCTGCAGGTAGGCCAGGGGGAGGAGAAAAGAGTGCACTAGAGATCTTTTCTCATTGTGTCTTTGTGATGAAGCCTGGGGCAAGAAGCGTGAGAGAAGACAGCAGTATGTTTCCCTTCTCTCTTCTCTGTGCCTCCAAGCTGCAGCACAAGGAGAGCCGTCTCAAGGATGTGAGACAGAGTAAGGAAATGGCACGTTCTGGGCTGACAGATTAGGAACATCCATTGGAGATGAGGTTTCTTGTCTCCTTTGCACATCAGAGGATTCAGCAGGCTCTAGTCAGGACTGCACATCCCAAGCTGGTTGCTTCTGAAACAAGAAACCAGCATAGTGCTTATACTGGTGTTTGTAAACTCACTTGTAGTTCCACTGTGCTGTGTCTGTTGCTCTGGCTCTTCACAGTGTCTGTATGTCCTGGCTGCCGGGGTGCTACATGCTGGATAAGAGGGAAATTGCTGTTGATCTCTTGAAACTGGTATGTACTGCCTGTTCTCTGGCTCTTGCACTTCTTAACTCTCCATTTCCTCTCTGTTGTTCCCAGGAAAGTCGGGATGGTCGTGTGGACAGCTGGAGAAATTTCCAGGCAAATACAAAGGGGAAGAAAGAAAAGAAAAACAGGACCTTCCTGAGACCTCCCAAAGTAAAAATGGAGCAGCGTGAATGATCCTGGCAGCACTGCCCAAGTGCAGCTCCTCAGTCCCCTCCCTGCTTTTAAGGACTCATTGGCACCTAGAGTAAGAATTGCTTTTTAGTAGACTGTTTGTTTCCAGTACAATTAATTATTGGTCAAAGTATTTTTTGTACTCTGTCCATTTGAACTAGGGCCATAGTATGAACTCGGCCAGGAACCCGCTACATGTAGAACACTTGGCTTAGGAGGGTCCCCACCATTATTGCTGTCCTGTTTGTCTGCTGCCCTGTAACTCGATGTTTTGTACTACACAGAGATTGTGCTGTTTCACCACTTCCATTTCTAGTTTGAGAGCTGAACAAATATTGGAAATGCATTTGTACCTTTCCAGGCATCATCTTTCTCAGCAAGTTCAGTTTCGGAAGGGTCCGAACTGACTCTGGGAGTCTGCTTCCAGCACTGTGCAGTGTAGCTGACCTGCAATTAAAGTCCTTCAGCTCCTCACTGAACTGAGTGGTGCTTGGAAGGACCCTTCCCCCAACATCTGGTTTCCAAACTAAAATCCCAGCTCTCAGGCTTAGACTTCTGTTAATCTCAGACCAGCTGGTCACTTCCTGTAAAGGAAAAATAACTTCTCTTGATTAATAGTTAAGTTGCAATGGTCTGTATGTAAAATAAATTTTTACCCAAGTTACTGGTTTTTTTTTCTTGGAATTATTCAAAAATACAATTGCAAGGGTGTGAATTGAGTGCTGGCCGCTGAAATGTTGCTGCTCTTCAGCATGAACACTTCCCCTGGTAAGGGTCTGCTGTCATCCCAAAGTCTGTTCTGACTTGAATTTTGAAGTGACAGTCCTGCAGAGTGGCACCCAGGAGGACGGGGAGAGGGTGTCTCTTCCCTGGATGCTGCCTGGGTGGATGCAGGTGTGCCAGAGTCTGTGCTGAGAACTGAGCTTGTTGCTGTGCCTTTGGGGAGTGTGGATGGGTTGGGAGGACTTGGGCACCTGTTAGGAGTGTAACTCCTCAGAGCTGTGGGATGAGCTCAAACTCATGAGTTTTGATTTTTAAAATCCTACTTTGTGTGTGTATTGTAAGTTTTTAAGAGATTCTCAGCTGTTTAAAGGCGTTCAAAATGGAGTATACTACAGATTTACATGTGCCTGGCAGACCTCTGGAGACTTTTCTGCAAACTCTTCCCATCTGTCCTGATGGCCATCCCCATGCTTGGGTCCTGTGGGTAGCTGACTCCATGAAGATACTGCTTTTCTTCCTCCTCACTGCCATTAGCCAGCTCCTTTCACTTGGACTTGCTGTCTTATGTGCCCTCATCTTCAAATGAGCGCAATCCTTTGTGCTGTTTTTTGTGGCTCGGGCATTGGCGAGGTGTCTCTTCAGAAAGATTGGTTCTGCTGCCCCTGAAGAGATGTCTCCATCTTCTGGTGTCTCCACTCTTTAAGTTTTGATTAATTGCCTTCTATTTCTGCCTGCTAGGGAGGAGCGACATGATCAAGTTGTTGTGTTACCAAACAGATTTCTGCAGGAAAAGCAGCTCCCAAGGAAGGTAGTGCTTTCTGACAGGGCCTAGGACTTAGACGAATCTGCTGAAAGGTGGCTGGTCCTCTCCACTCGCCTTCGTTTCTTCTTTTCCTCTCATGCACTGGTCTGTGTGACCAGATGTAAAGTGAAACATCCTTCCCTAATAAAACTAAGGTATTTTGGTGTTTTTTATATTAACTAGCTCTTAGAACAGTAGAATACAGTTCCTATTTTCTGTGTAAACACAGGGATACAGTTTCTTTACCTTATTTGTCCTGCTAGGTGTAACCTGCTAGATAGATAGCTTGAGCTGAACCTCAAGGGGTAAAACATAGCTTAAAAAATAACGTCGGTGATGTCTGGGTGGCACACAAGAGTCAAACAATAACTAGCAGCAGAGTAAGGTGGTCTGACAGGTCTGGGAGACACTGAACTGTGCAGCATTGCTCTGTTCAGGCACTGAAATTCCTTTTTGTTGGCAGAGCCTGATCCTCCATTAACTGGAAACACGTTGGTAGGACGCAACTTCCTTGTCGAGGCAACAATTAGCCACATTTGTTCTGGGGAAAATGTCAGTTAACTTTTGTGGTGCTGTCTCAGATGCAATCTCTTCTGCTTCCTAGGTGTAAGAAACAAGCAGTGCTGGGCAGTAGCTCAGATGATTAGAGTATTTCTAAGTGCAGTCTCTTGCCGGGAGGACATGCTGTCCCTCTAACTTGTCTGCCTCTTGTTCCCCTGTCAAAGTATTTCTAGCTTAGAGATCTGTCCCAGTCACTCTTGTCGCAGAGTCCTTCCTTTTGATATTGAAATAGTGGTCTTTGTAGTAGCATTTCCTTTCAGCTGGTGTAATGTCTTTGCTGACCGATGGTACTGACCTTTCAGATCTTTTCTTTAAATTTTTTTCAGGTAGCTCAGGATGAGTCCTGTGAGAACTTGAAATGCTTATTAGACCTATGTTGTCCTTCTGTGTCTGCTTCTGAGAGACATGTATGTTTATGAGAATTTGACCAGTGGAGTGGCTTACCACTGGGTCTTGAGGAGTGCAGCCTGTGGCCAAAGTCACTGAAGTACTAGTCCTAGTAGTTAGAGTGCTTCTGCAGTTAGAGTCATTTTTTCCACTGGGTATGACTTGGTTTGGGGCAGCAAAATGTGTAGCTTATAACAATGCTGTTTCATTGTCAATTTAGCTGTTCCTGTTTTGTTTTCTTCCTGTCCTGGTTATGATATGCTTCTGTGTCTGAATATGCAGTACTTCTCCTGTCTTATCTACTCAGCCAAGTCCTGTGAAGCTTCCCATCTGCCAGGTGGGCTTTAGCAGCAGTGAAATACCTGGCCCTTTGCTAGATATTTCTCTGCTCCACTGAAGGGAACCTGGGAGGTTAATTTTGATCCTTGTATTCAGGCTTTGTAAAAGCAAGCTGTTTTGAATTGCCTGGGTGGAAATAAATGAGTACACAACGTGCACCCCCACAGATGCAGGCTGGGCTGTTGCCTGGCCTCTGCAATGCATGCCAAGGCAGTGGGATGGATTGAATGAAAGGTTTAATTTCAAGAAGTAGAGATGTTGTAGAGGGAGAGATCTCTAGGCCTCCTTCCTCCTTAGAGCTCTTTTTGGGTCAGTGGTCCTTGTAGACTAAAATATTTGTCCTCGATATGCAGGACAAGAAAATACATCGGTGGGAATAAGGAGTAATTTTTTTTTTCTTTCAGAAGGAGAAAAGGTACCAGATAGCTACAGAAGCACCTTTCAGTAGGATCTTGGCTTTGGTTTTCTGTGGAAGTAACTTGTCCTCCATGTCCAGTTCCCACAGAATGTACACGGGGGTCTACCAGAGTCTGGCTCAGCTCCTTGCTGCTTTCTGGGAGTCCAGAGATTGCTCCTGAAGCTCTTGGTTCCCTTCTGAGGCAGGGAGGTTGCCTTCCCCTTCATACACAATTTGCAAGGGTGTCTCTTTTGTTCAGCATTAGTGGGATGGGAAAGGACCTTTACAAGTTACTTGGGGAAACTGCAAGAGGAACCTACTCCCTTGTGGATTAAAGGGGACAGGGTGCAGGACCTTCCTGTCTGGTGCTACTTTGGAGTCTAGGGATGAAAGTGGAGGATCCCCTGAGCATGTAGACAGGCCTAGGTCTAGATTTCACCAGATGTTCACCAGATTAGCTGGATTTCACCGGGTACAAAAACTATTCAGTAAAGGCTAGACCAAGTTATGGCAGCTATAAAAAGCTTGGGTGATCAGCCAGAGATGAAATCTATTCTTGATAAGACATAAACCAGTGTGTTACTTAACATTTATCTTAGTTTGGCGAGCACAGTGATGTGCTCTAAATTAGCTACTGCTGCTCAGGAACCATTTCGTAGTCACTCAGCCACAGGGTTTGTATAAAACAGAGTACTGTTGGCAAAGACAGAGTGTGAAATGGAAAATATTGTCTTCCTTACTACGAAGCCACGTTGTGGCCGTGCCTTACAGTTTACGTGAATGCCCATTTATATACACGCTTTACTGCACAGCCTTTCAAAAGGAAACAAGCAATGGTACAGAGGAGAACCAGGGCATCAAAAGCTGCTCTTTTCCTGAACCTGAGAACAAGAGGTTATGGAGGGAAATCAGCAAGAAATGGGTTGAAAAGACACAGAAATACTTTTCCTGCAGTGGATTGTAGAACTCAACATAGACTATTGTTGAGATCAGAAGTTTCTAATTTTCATCCATGTATGTGTTCACACAAATACATGTCATCAAGCTATGTAAAGATCCCGGCGTAACTGCTAGCTGAGGGAGTCTCGCCCATATTGGCAGATGCTGGCAGCATACGATGAGGGATGCATTTGCACTGTGTTTGCTTTCTTCGTTGATCATCATCTGCTGGCTGCTGTTGGACATGAAGTACTGAACTAGATGGTCTGGATCCAGCATCGCCGTTCTTATGCTGTCTGTGTGGCTGGGTCTTCTTCCAGCCCTCCTCTTCCCCAAAGAGAATGCCATCTTTGTAAATGCATGGAAAAAACCCTCTTTCTTCCACCCCTTCTCCTTGGGCAGTAACAACTCTTTCGCTGTATGTGATTTGTATTTCAGGAGCGTAACTATAGTTCTGGGGGATTAACTACAGCCAGCGTGGTGTTGGATAGAGGGACCCAGGTGGGAGAGATCAAGGGCTTGTGCTCTCCTTTTCATCCAGATGAGAGTTTCTTTTGCTAGTCTTTCTCTGCCCTCTTAAAACAACTGAAACTGGAAAGAAACTGTGAGAGGTTGGCCTTAATATAGGAAGTTTCCCTCAGAAAGAGTTGGGCGATTGCAGTGTGTTATCTAGAGCAAATGGGCTGCCTTGACTTCCTTTTCCTCTTGCAAGCTGCAGTGTGAGCGAGACCTCCCCTGCTCGGGCAGCTGAGCCCTACAATTCACAAGCAGAAAAGGGGCATCGTCCCTTGTCTTGTGCACCAGCACAGCATGCCTGGGCCTGACGGTGTGCGGGGCTGCGCCGGCTGGGTTCAAAACCTCCTCGTTTTTGTTTTCCAGAACTCCTGCTGGCAGCGCACCTCTTGCTGCTGGGGGCTCCCCTGCCTTCAGCTCCGGGGGTAACTCCTTTTGCTCCTTAGAAGGTAAAGCTCTCACAGCCATGGCTTCGTGTTATGGACAAAATGGGCAGATGTTTGGGAGTGCTGCTTCTCTAGGCTGGGCTCCTGTCTTTCCCGCTCCGATCTCAGCGCAGCATTGTGAACCATGCACACTTTAGGACATAGCTGAGCTGCCTGACTCACTGTTGAGGCTCGGCAGCCTTTCTACTAGGAAGCCTCCCTGTCACACCGGCCGGAGGGCTTCAGACTCCCAGGGCAAGAATGGACACGTACTTCGGGGCAATTAGGTCTTTCCTTTGTAGGAGGAGATCTCTGCCTCAGCCTATTCAGTGCCATTAAAATGGACTCTCCTGTATTATTGGCCTCCCTGGCCACCTGCTTCATTCATACTCCCTTTCTGGGATATTCAGTTGTCCTGCAGCAGCAGGGAAGTCCAGACGTAGCATTAATATTAACATTAAGGTGCGAAGTCCCCTGCTTCACAGCCACTACTGGATTCTCATTGAAGCAAACAAGGATGTAACCTGAAAATAATCGATGGGATTTATGTGTCACCCATGTTCTCAGGTCTGGTTTCAAATGCCGACAGACCCTGTCTGGGCACTTTTGTAACAGTTTTTCTGGGTGCAACAGGGTTTGCAGGAGTGTATTTTGATGACACGAAGAGCACCTGCAAAGGAAAATAACACTGGCACATGTGCCAGTGCAATTGTTGCAGTTCAAATCACAGAACTGAAATGTTTGGGGAAGGATGTCTGCAGGTCTTTAATTTGACCTTGTGTTTGAAGTGGGGTTGTCACTAATGGTAGGTGAGGTCAGCTGTGGCTTTATCTAGCCAAGTGGTAAGGATGAGACCCTTGGCTTCTCTCGGTTCCTGTCCCAGGGATGCACAGCCCTTCTAGCGAAAATATTTCATCAATGTGCATCCTGACTGTCCTGCACCCCAGTTTGTGGCTGTTGCCCCTTGTCACACCATTCGTCACTACTGAGAAGAGTTTTCTTCTGTCCTCTTTGCAACTTCCCTTCCAACAGCTGCAGGTAGTGATCAGATCGTCCCTCAGCCTCCTGGCTATCCCAGCCCGGTGCCCTTTGTAGGATGTGCCCCAGGGCTCAGACTGTGGTGGCAGCTCTCTGCCAGTCCCTCTCCAGTTCTCCATGTCCCTTTCGAGTTGCACACACTGTTTCAGGTGCAGTACCAAGCAGAGGGGATATTAACTGTCCCCACTCTGCTGGCCATGCTCCTCCTAGCATAGCCTAGTTTTCCTTATTCACAAGAGGACGCTGGCAACCTTTTCTGTTGAGAAAGGCCATAACTCACCTGCACCATAAGCTGGTGCAGCTTTTCTGTTTGGTTGGGAAATTGGGGTATTTGCTGCAGCTCTGCATACTGCAGTTGGGTGTCTGGCAGGCCTAGATGGGGGGACTGCAGGACATGCAGCCAGTTCCTTCTGATAGTGGTGCAGGTTGTGTGCCTGCTCTGATGTGCTTTCAACATGCTTTTGTGCACTGATCAGTTGTGATTGTCTGGCCCTTCAGGACTGTCTCAGAAACCTCATGCCTCCTTCCTTGCAGAAACCAGTGCCAGTTCTTAACAGCAAAGAAAGCCCAACAACATTTCCTTGTTAAACAACCCATGGTGAATAAAGGGAGGAGACAGAAACACATGTGATTTCTTCTTATAACATGAGTGGCTCACCGGATGTTATGTCCATGACCTAAGTGACGCCAGTGCCACAGTACACGTCTCGGGAAATCCCATGTGAAGCCTGAGCAGAGAATGCCAGAGCTGCTGCCCTGGGACTGTGGCAGCAAGAGAGAGTGGGTCCCCCATGCATCCATCCACCATTTCTTCCCTGGCTGAAGGAGCACAAGAACTGAGGGGGGTTTATAATGCTGCAGAGAGGGCAAGGAAACTAGCTGCCACAGCCTGGAATATTTTTCTGGCTAATGTTTCCCCATACGGGGACTCACACAGCAAAACAGTCTCATCCTGACGCTTTGCCCTGCTGCATCAAGTCTCCACCTCCAATGGAAGCATTTGAACAAGGACTCGCCGCTGTGCTCACTCCCGGTCCCAGTATCTGGAAGGAAATGAGAAGCCCAGAGGACGGATCTGCCGAAGGTGCTGGCCCTCCTCGCCAAGCCCGGACCGCCTCTGCGACCCTGGCCAGGCTGGGGAGCGCCCCTGCCCTGGAGCTGCTGCAGGGCAAGGGCTACCCCATCTCAGGCCTGCRAGGCACTGGGTGACATGGGAGCCTGACAAGCCCCTGGCCAGCACGGAGCCTCCACTGCTGTTTCCCTACCACCACCTGCTCGAGGAAGGGCCGCAGGAGTCAGTGTCGAGCTCCAGGGCGCAGCTGGGGCACGTCTGAGCCATGTCGCAAGTGCCAAGAGGGAAGTGAGTCACTCACCTGCGAGCGCGCCCTCCTTCCCGTCCGAGCCTCTTCCCAGGCAGGAGCACGCTGATGGCTCAGCCCTACTGGTGGCTCCGCTTGTGGCAGGGACCTGGCGGCCTGGGTCTGCTGGGCCAGGTGCTCTGTGGCGTGAGGTAAGTAGTCTCCTTTCCCTTCTGCTTGCTCTCCCAGGGTGCTGGCCTCCCTCTCCAAGCTCCACAGGCTCCTTCTGCTTCTCAGTGTCTCAGGACACGGGCTGGCTGCACATCCCCCCTGGGTCTCTGAGCTGTGGCATTTTGGCTCCAGGGGCTTCAGAGCCACCCTCGGCCTCCCCATCTAGGTGCACTGGGAAGACGCATACTTGCTCTCCACGCCCAGTAAGCGGAGATGAGGTGTGTCGTGTCAGCACGCGTCAGACTAGTGCTGCCGTTGCCTTTGGGGCTGTGGGGATGGGGACTGCCCTTGTCTAGGTCCCGTCCCACCTCTGGGTGGCAAGAACGACCCCGGCTTTGCTTGGACACTGCAAAGCAAGGTGAGGGGCCCTGCCATGGACCCTCCTCCTGCGAGGAAGATGAGGCAATGCTCGGAGCCTCTCAAGGAGCTTAGGTCCCTCATCCCGCTGGTGCATGGCCCCTGCCCTGGCCCCTGCCAGGCTGGGGCGGGGGGCAGGGCAGAGCCTGCCCAGGGCAGAGGGCAGGCAGCTGCTGTCGGGAGGTAACTTGCTGCAGCGTGGAGCAGCGGGAGCAGAGTGACCCCACCGTGGACAGCTCAGTGAAGGCATGGTTTTCCCCTCCGGCAGAGCTACGACAGCCTGGGGCTGCAGCATACAAATCCTGACGCGGTAGCCCGCAAAGATCACCCCTCTGCCCAGTGCAGCAGGGCTGGGCTTGGGCTCCACCTGCCAAAACCAGCCGGAGTCTGCCCTGCTCCCTGCTTCACCTGCTGCCGGCGAGGCAGCCCGGCTCCCAGCAGCGACATTTCCTGCCAGGCTGGGTTATCCCAGTGGCACCTCAGTGAGCGCCAGACGCTGTGCCCTGCCTTTGCAGCTGTCAAATGGCTACCAGGAAGTGTCGCTGCTCGCTGCCCCAGGAGGGGCTCTTGGCCGCTGAGTGGATGTATTTCCCTGCCGAGCAATCCAAGCTCCGGGGCACATTCCTGCAGAGTTGGTAATAAGGTGGGGACATGTTGTGCTGGGCTCTGAAATGCTCACAGGGGAAAGCTACAGAGTTTATTTAGTATTTCTTTCCTGCAACAAGCAAAAGGAAATTGTGCAGAGGGTGTGAGATGAGTAGTGGAAACTCACAGACAGTAATGCTTAGCGTCAGATCATCAGCTGCTCCAGCTCAAAAGGAACTTCATGTCCTTTCAAAGACCTGTCCTGGCACTTGAGGACACATCCTGGTGACCGGGACTGACACTCACCTGTGTGCTGGTCCTGCATGCACCACACAACTCTAAGCCTGGTGGCAGCAGCTGGTGCCTTCACAAGCTCCGTGTTGGTATTTCCTCTTGTCCTCATTCACTGCTCTTGTCACTGAACAGGGCAGTCGACAGCGCATGCAGAGCCTGTTGGCTAAAATGCTGCTCCTCTGTTTGCACTCCATGGAGAGCTCTTCTCCACTAATACAGTGTGGTTTTGCTCTTGGAAAGAGATCTCTGGATATTTGCTTAAAATACTGTATTTTCAAAACCAAAAGTTTCTGATACCTGCAAAATTTAGATATGGTCATCAAAAGCGGGTATGTTATTAATGGGCTCTATCTCAGAAGGAAATGACCCCAAGGAAACACGCCAGAGGCAGACAGTGCATACAAGGAGGCAGTGTGCATCTTTCATGGCAGTGTGCACTTGCCCATGAGAGTGCTGATACGGTGCCAGAACAGGGAACAGCCTGCTGCCTACCAACCAGCTTGCATGAAGTAATTTGGAAAAGCTGCTCCAGGATCCAGTGTCCTGATATGACAACCTAAAGTACCATTAGTGCTAGTTAACAGCATCGCATGGGAATCAGTTCTAGTAAAAGGAGCTTTTTTTTTTTTTTTTGATTAGATTGCAAGTTTGCTTGATAAAAAAGACATATTCAAGATGATTTTTTTTAACTTGGCCTTGCATGGCATTCAGTGTTGTCAGACTTTGTGTGCATCCCCTGGGCTGGAAGACTGGTAAATAACACTGAGGACAGGGCAGTCAAAAACTGCCAGGATCACTTAATAAGCCAGGCCACTGCAAACAAAATGCATCTTAATACCGAATTCAAAGTTATGCACTCGGAAACAGGCAGCAGTCCCAGGAGAGCAGGGGACCAGGGTCCAAAGGCTGGATGGGATGCGAGAGGGATGAGTGCTGGCTGCGGGCACTGTACGGTGGGTAAGGGGACCTGTCAATGCAAAACAGACACGAGGCAGTTCAGGAGGGAGCGGGGGACTATTCTCACCCTTTCTCTATTGCCTTGGTACTGGGAGTGCTGAATCAGGGTCCCCTTCTACTTTTCATGCTTTAAATGCAACAGCTGAAAATGGAGATTATGAGGAAGGGAACTCCCCAACTAATTAAGAGATGGACAGTGCAAGCCCAGCAAGAGGCCAGTCTATATGACCAAGCGGTTGTTCAGAATGTTGCCCACATTTCTGTGAATCTCAATAGCTTGAGGCCTAATCTGAACATTTGAGGCAAAGCGAAAAATGAAAAATTAGTAAATCTGGAGAGTGGCGAGGAGGCACTGGCTGGCATGGACGTGGTCAGGTCCCAGCTTGGGGTGTTAGAGGTGTCCTGACTCCAGTGGGAGTGCTTAAATCAGAAAGCAAAGCTCGTATCACTGCTAGAGCTTCAACCCATTAGGTCTCTTTGTGTCTTTCACCACTGAATGGTGAATTGGTATGTTTTTGTTGTTTGGTTCTCTGAGTTTTACGAAAGATCTTCTGTGACGTGCGTGTGCCCCGTCAGTGGCAGARCCAACGCTGGGCTGAGCAGAGGAAGGATGAAGATTTCTGATGAGAGCTCCTCCCCAGCCCAAAATCTCCTGGGCTTTTATTTCCTCTAAGAACTTGGCTGCGGCAGGACAGCAAGCTTTGTTTGGCTGTTGCTACAGCCTTTGCAAGTGCTCCCCTTCCCTCTGTGACCAGACATCCTCACTGGCCACTCTTCCCAAAGGCATGGACTGGCTGCCAGCCAAGCTCATGAGCATGCTTTTATTTTGTTTTTAATTTAAGCTCCCAGAAACAGTCTTGCAGGCGTAACTGGGGCTCTGTCTGGTCCATGAAGGGTCAGGTTCCTCGGTCCATCTTTACAGCGGCTGAGGGGGAAGGGGGAAGGAGACTGCTGCAGCCTCCATCCCAGCACAGATCGGTAGCATTGCTGCAGGAGCCTCATCTCACCCTTCAGGGGTGACGTGCCTGACAGAGACAGAGCCTGGCTGTTCCCTGGTCCCCTGCTCCACACAGCCAGCCCCCCGATGCAGCCCACCCTGCTGAGACAGGGCAGGGTAGAGCARGGTCTCCCACCCCGCACAGTGCTGTCACTGCAGGGCTCCCTCGCGCTGGGGGAGTTTGGGTCCTGCTCAGCTCAGCTGGCTTCCGAGTCCCTTGGACACCCCATGCTGTTGCTGTAGGGGACAAGGGTGATCCTGCAGCAGCTCAGGGTGTGTCCAGATGTGGTGCCAGTTGTGGTCTCCATGCATCTCTGGGTGTTTTGGAGCTTCTYCTAAGCAGGGCCCGGAGCAGCAGGACATCCTGGTTTGCGCAGCAGTTTGCTGAGCACTTGCACAACGCCCTGCCAGGCTGGGAGCTTGGCTGGGGCTCCTGGTGGCTGCCAGGCACCCGGGTGCACAGCCTGCCTCTGCTCACCCCGGGGCACCATGCTGAAGTGCACGCCAGGTGCTTTCCTCTATAATGGCCCTGGGAAAGGCCATCTGCACCCTCTGGAGAAGAGCCAGGGAGGAGCTGACCCAGGCAAAGAAGCCCAGATCAGTGCTGGGGCTTTGCCTGCCCCTGGCTGGGGACATCCAGCCACCAGTACGGACAGAGGGTGGGTTCTGGCACCGTGCTGGCTGCCCCTGTGCTGCACAGCCCATCACCTTGAGACGTCTGAGGCCAGGCAAGCCAAAAGTCAGCGTCTTAGCAGACCAGTGTTGCTGCCATCCACCTTGTCCCCTCCATCAGTGCCCCATCTCCCCAGCTAATGAGGAGGTTGCTGTGTCCTGGCTCGGAGCCAGGGCTCACCAGCCCAACAGCAGAAGCATGACTTGAAAGTGTCCCACCTCCTGGCTCTCGCAGAAGTTTGGCTGGTGCCCTCAACTGGTGTGGCCCAGGGGACACAACCCTCAGCCTGTCCCTGGTGGCTCTCCCAAGACATGTAACCACACCATGGGGGTCTCTGGTGCTCCTCACAGCATGGACATGGCCAGGGCCTACCATGGGTTGTTTGCTGTAGATGGCATTTCATGAGAAGAGCCAGCTTTCTCAGGGGAGCACCAATGTGGACTGGCCTCTTCTGCTTCCGCTTGGCCCTATGTTGTTCCTCAGCAGCCTTGTTGCAGGCTCAGGCACCTCTTTGTGCTGGTGATAGACTTTGTGGCTCCCTTCCTATGTGTTTCACACTGAACCCAGACTCGGTGTTTCAGTTCCTGTAGGTGTCTGCAGGTGTGAGGTTTGTGCAGGACATAGTGCAGATGCTCCAAGCTTACATCTACACTGTGTGCAGGTGTAAGAGCAGTGTCTGCATGGAGGGCAGGTTAACCATCAGCATGGGAGCTACAACTTGGGATTTACAGCTTAGCTGAGACCATGTGTGCAGCTTTGCTTGTCACTGGTGTCTCCCCAAGCACCTCACCAATTTGCATCACTGTGATGACTGGTCTTCAGGCTGCCACAAATAATGGTGGTCATGATGTGAAGGTGGATGGGCCAGGTGAATACCTGCCATGCTAAGGTGTCTCAGTGTCTGCTGAAGGTCCCTGAGATAAAAGGAGACTTGGGATGGCTGGATTCCTGGGTCTGTTTAGCCCCAACACAAGTGTGAAGGAGACTCTGCTAGGGAATGAGTCTGTCCATGGGATATGTGAGTTTCCTGGCACTTCCTTTCCTCAAAGTTTTTAAGTGAAAGCTCTTCTGACTTCTGCCATTCATCTGTCTGGAAGAAGGATGCTCAAATGCTGTCTAATCCCAGATCTAACCAGGGACACAGAGTGGATTCCTATTCTGGCTTTAGAGGAAAATACAACTTTGCCCTCTTTCAGGATCATCAGAAGCAGAGATGCTTTGAGGAAACAGCTTTAAGGACTTTCCAGATCTTTGCTGTGGTTAATTGCCTTTCCGCTACAGCTTATTTTATTTCTCATTTCCTTTGAGCTGATGTCACACATTTCCTCTTCTCTAATGACTCTGCAGTCATGCTGCAGTTGCTCCCATTCTGGTGTCCTGTTCCTGAGAGCAGCCTGCGTGGAGACCTTCCAGCCCCAGGTCAGAGAAAATAACACTTGGAAGAAGACAAGCATCCTCAGTAAAACACTCATCACTGCTCTGCTAAAGCTGAAGATGGTCATATCGTGCTGAATCCTTTTGACTGTGGTAAGCAGAAAATATACTTTATTAGTACTATTCCTCTTGGAATATACTTTTGCTGATGGCATAGCTTGTATTAGTGTGGTCTTTGCACCTTGCAGCCATGAGCCAGTAAATCTTATTGGGAGAGCATGGCCCATGGGAGAGAGTGTAGACTGGGAGCAGAGTCCGCAGTTGCCCCAGCCATGCTCTGCTGTGCAGCCAGTTACTTCCACCTCTAGTTCTGCATACAATGGAGTTGATGATATAAACCACTTGGGATTATGGACTGGTGTACTAGTGTACAAGGTAGTGGCTTGGCCTAGAGTTGCCAGGGATTTTGTTAATGCAGCGCAGCCTGCTGCAGCAGAGAACGGGACCCACACCTGCCAGCCCGCACCCTGACCACTGCGCGTGTTCTCCCTTCTGCTGGCATGGAGAATACTTATGTGTTTTATACAAAGGGGAACCACTTCAACAGGAGAGGCTGAGTAAGATCTCCCATATGGTACTCCCGAGTCTAGGGCTTAGGACATCTCACAAGTATATGGGAGATGTGAGCTCAAGTTCCTCAGACTGAAGAGGAAAGTTGGTATTGAGTAAATTTAGCAGGGAATGGTGCCATGCTCCCTTCTAGCTGTATTTTGTAGAATATCTGGCTTGACAAGCTAGAAAGGAAAAACAACCCTCTTGTGATTCCCTGAAGGACCTTGGCATTGGCCCTGCACAGCCTACTAATGCAAAGACAGATGAGCTCTACCAAGTGCTGTTGGGGCCAGGAGACGGCACTGCCATCTCCCACAGCCCACCTTTGCCAGAGATTTCTAGCAGACTTAACAACGTAGAGCATGTCCTTGCACTCATCTCTCCAGGTCAGAGTGCAACCCCTTAGCTCAAATCCACCTTCTGTGCAGGGCTTTGCAGTGGAGGGGGACATGCAGGTTCTCTCTCCCTTCCACTCCATCTGCTAAATCTGGCAGCTGATGGGCAGGCCTGGAGACCAGTAAAGTTCACCAGAGCTCCTGGGCAAAGTTTGGATGCTGACATGCCCATGTACAGCACCAGAAATGGAGGGGTAGATGGACAGTGCCCTGCAGCACAGTCTAAAGGGACTTTGTGAATAACAGTTGTGCCTATGTATTGGATGTGGGCACTTCTCTCCTCCTCATGAATTCTGCTAGTGGGATCCATCACCTTTTTCCCTCCCCCCCCCACTCTTGGTATATTCAGGTCTGGTGCTACCGTGACAGAGCACCTTTCATTGCAAAGATTCCAGCCCCAAGCACCAGAACTATTTGCTGAAATTGGCAGATAGTCAGAACAGTGGGTTTACGATGCAGATTTGAAAAAAACTTAAGTTCTCTAATGATCTTAGGTAATTAGCACTTCTTTTTTTTTTTCTTATTCTATGCAGGAATTTGGTATGTCCAAACTGTAGGCAAGATATGAAGAAATACTAACTGTGGTGGGGACTGGTAATATTAAAAACCTCAAGGCATCTCTTTAGGGACAGTGTTTTTCAGCAGCCTCACCAGTGACACAGGAAAGTACAGAATTGCTGCTGCTGACACTTGCATTTGATGCAGAAATGGTGGGGGGAGGCGGGGGAAAGGAGCCAGGTAGGTTTGATGACAACTTGAATTCAAAATGATGGCACGATAGACAACAGCCAGGATTTTAAGAGAGATAAACTGTAGTTAAAATCAACAATGTACCACAAAACATCACCCTTTAGGATTAGTGACTCATCTTTTACATCATTAACTGGGTAAAAAAATTGAGAGCTCTGGTAGCCTATGAGGTGAATGTGTGAGACCCTACTTAGTTGTGCCTGCAACTAAGAAAACAAATACAATCTTTACAAGTGTAAGAAGGAAAATGTCAGAAAACAAATAGAGGGCAACTCTGGAAATGGCACTAGTAAGAAATTTTTACCAGATACTGTTTCACTTCTGAATTTCTAGGTAAAAGTAAATGTAGGCAAGTTAGAAAGCATTAGGAAGTACAGGGGGAAAAAAGGGACCCAGAAAACCTGTTTGCTTATAGTAAAAAATTAAGAAGCTTGAGAGGGAGCAGAGTAACAGATATTTTATCTAAGAACCCTCACGCAGAAAAGTCTTTTGAGATTAAAGATTAGTGATCTCAGATCCACACTGCAGCAAACCACACTGGATGAAGACAGAAAGGCTAGTATGGTGTGGAAATGGTATCAAAGAGAGGACCAAGGGGACAGGGCAGGTGTCTGTGGCTGGAGCCAAGGCATGGAGCAGAACTCCTGTGGTCACAGACAGCTGAAAATGAAAGGTGGGTTTTGGCTTAGCGATGGCACCATACCAATCAGCTCGTTTTATGCTTTTTTTAGGTAAGAAGAAAAGCTACGACAGGAAATTCTGCTTCAGACGTGCCCACTCAGCACCATGATGTCTGGAAAGGGTAAAGGTGGTGCTGAAGGTAGTGCTGATTCCTACATTTCATGCCACATAGACTCTGAGTTTCGCTACAACCTCTTTACTGTTTTCTACAGCATCATTTTCATTCTGGGCTTTGTTGCCAACTGCTATGTGCTCTGGATTTTCAGCCGTATTTACCCCACCAAGAAACTCAATGAAATCAAGATATTCATGGTGAACCTGACAGTAGCTGACCTGCTCTTCTTGGTTACGATGCCAATGTGGATTGTTTACTATCACCACCATGGAGACTGGATCATGCCCGAGTTCCTCTGTAATGTGGCTGGCTGTTTATTTTTCGTTAACACCTACTCTTCTGTTGCCTTTCTGATGGTCATCACATACAACCGTTACCAAGCCGTGACTAATCCCATTAAAGCTGCTCAGTTTACCACCCAGAGAAGGGGTATCTACTTATCAGCAGCTATCTGGATCATAATAGTGGGCAGCTCTTTGTATTACCTTTTTGACAAGAATACTAATCAGGAGGAGATCGATTCGAAGAATTTCACGCGGTGTTTTGAGCGCTATGACTCTTCTGGCAGTGTTTCAGCTGTTCTTGCCATTCATGTCATCATCTGCGTCCTCTTCTATATCATTTTCCTTTTTATACTAGGCTGGAACATCATCATTATCAGGACCCTGTTCTCCAAATCAGTGCAGCCACAGAAGACTGCTCATGTCAAGCAAAGGGCGCTCTGGATGGTTTGCACAGTGCTGGCTGTGTTCATCATAAGCTTTGTACCTCATCACATAGTACACCTGCCCTGGACCCTGACTGTTCTGGAGCAGTGGAACAAGGAAAACTGTCAGTTGCGCCAACAACTCAATGATGCTCACCAGGTGACTTTGTGCCTCTTGAGTACGAACTGTGTGTTGGACCCAATCATCTACTGCTTCCTCACCAAGAAGTTCCAGAAGCATCTTTCAGAAAACCTGAAAAGCATGAAAGGGAGTCGCAAGTGCTCCAGGCAAACCACAGACACAGTGATTGAGGGCACCATTCACCAAGAGGATGCCATCAGGATCTAGGTCAGCTCTGTTCTGATTGCAGACTGAGATGCGTGAATTAGTCACTCATCTTTTCTCAAGAAGAGGTACTGAGGAACACAACAGAGGACCGGGATATTACATTTCCTTTTTCCCATTAGAAAGAAGAACGGACGCTCATTTCTTCTATCACATGCAACTGGCAGAACTGGAACCTGTAATAATCTGGCAGAAAAGCACCTTCTGTCTGAGCTGATGTTCTCACAGGCACTCAGCACAGCTCAGACGATCTGCTTTTACATGAAAGAAATGTGTCATTGAGTCTCTGCAGTGAGCAGCTAGAAGCTAAGTGTACTGAAGTTACCCGTTGTGTCAGCCCAGATAGCACCATCCCCAGTCCTTTGCCTGCCCAGCTCCCACGAAGAATCCAGTATCAGAGCTCTAAGAGACTTCTAAAAGACCTGGAAGAACAGACTGAGTTGCTAGCATCATCAAGTGACTTTTCTAAGAAGCTTGCATGGTTCTGTGAAGAGAGTCTGAGCTGAAGAAGCTCTTGAGTGGCTAGAAGGGACGTAGTCCAAGGAGTTCCTCAAATGCCATAAAAGAAGAGATCTGCACCTCTGATCCCTTCTTACCTACTTGCACAGTCTGCTGGGGTCCATACTTGACGGATGTCTGGGAGTAGCTATTACCAACTTTTGCCTTTGCTCCCAGCTCTTGAATCAGTCAAGTAACTGGACTAGTAGGCAAGAAAAGGAAGAGAAATTGGCAGCGCCTCAGCCCCCATCCCCAGATCAGCATTATGTCCAAAGGGGACTATTGTCTGCCCTGGCTTCTTGTACGATAGCAGAACTGGCAAACCAGTGGCCTCTTGCACTCAGTTTAGTAATTTTGGGCTGACTGCCTATGTCTGTGGAAATCCAATCTCACCTTGGAGGCTCCAGATAACAGAAGATTATTGTCAGCACAGGCATTATGATAAGAAAAAAAGCTTAAAATGCTTCAGTATCTTTGTTCTTATTTATTTAAATTAGGGTTGTAGCAAGCAACTGTACATTCTTCCTTCCCCCAGCCTTTCTACTTCTGCTACGAAGAAATGAAGCTGACTAGTTCTTGATATCCTACCACAAGTGAAGTATTAGGTCAGGTCATGATCACTTTCTGAGTAAATCAGTGCTGCACAGCGATACAGTACACTTGACAGAGATGTAATTCATGCACTCTGACAAGACTGGAGACTCCTCACTCAGGGCTGGCTGCAGTCAGTTGGGGCCCAGGGCAAAGCGATTTTCCAGGAGTGCTGAGTTCTGTTACCAATCATGAGACACTTGAGGTTCCTTTTCTGACCCAAATTGCTCAATCCAGCACAGGAAATTGGGCACGGAAGGGTAGGGAACTTACTTGTTTTCACAACAGTTTTTGGTTCCCTAAACTACATAGGAGAGTCTGGTTGATGACAGGAAAAGTGTATCTGACCTGTGACACTGATTATTCATATGCAAGGACAGCAGCCTTCCTACACCCACCAGCGAATGTGAAAGATAAACTCAAGACTTTCCAAAGATAGGACCAACGTTTGTATCAGACGTTGCCTATATTCAGTGGAGATACGGGTCCTTCAGATGTATCTCCTGGAGATCCTCAGGCAGCTTTTATGCTTACTTGTGCGAATCAGGAAAAGAACCATGATGTTTCTTTTTCTAATGCTGTCTGCGAGGGCCAGACATGCACTCCAGGCCCAGTACCAGGCACAGGAAAGAATCTGATCACAACGTGAATGCATTTCCCTCCTGCTCCTGGACTCTGCTCCAGTAATGGCCACCCATAAAGAACACCTGCTGGCACCTCTTAGCAGAGAGATAATTCCCTATGTGCCTCAGCCATGTTCAAAGCTTTGCCCTGAATCTGCAGTCATCTGAGCCACAGCACACAGCAAGGGGGGTGCTTTCTGTAATTTAAAAGCCTAAATCCGCTTGCTGGAGGAAATCTGCCTCTATTTCTGCTCTCCCCAGATAGCACATTCTGTCTGAAGAGCTCTTGCAGCTGGCAGACAGGGTGGAGCTTTCCTCTTTTCCCCTTGCCACCCGATGTGATAGCGGAGCTCTCTTGCTTCACAGCCCCTAAAGCACTGAACGGATGGAGTTTGGCAACTCTTAGAGGAAATGGAAAGGGATTTTACGTGGAGATCTGGTAAATGTGTGATCTCCTATTGATTCCTGGAAAGCCTGCAACAGTTTACAGTTTAGGCTACTTACTGTGGGTAAATAACATGCTTTACTCCACAGAAAACAGCTGTAAGGCCAGTGTGGGCTCAGAGAACAAATGTAAACTTGCATCTCAGGAAAAGGGTAAGCGGAGGAAAAAGCCCCGAGGACACTTCAGGAGGATATGTTGCAGTAATTAAGTCAGTAACAGTGTGTTTCTGAAAACCAGTCTGAGCTTCTACTTCTGTTCCTGGAATTACTTTCTCGGTTTTACCACAACGTTGCATTACTCTGCTTTACTTTGCAATAAAATGGATCCTTAAAAGTTCTTTTAAATAAAGCGTGTTCCCCAAGTGTTTTGCTCTTTAACTTCTCCCACCTTCTCATCTTTCTGTATTCATACTCAAGGGAAAAGGCTCGGTACCACGCTGACACAGCTTGATTTTGGTGTTGTGTTACTTTTTTTAAAATCACCAAGTGAACTCTTGGGAGAGGTGAAATTAAAGGCTCAGCAAGTTTTGGCCTGCTAAAAGGGAAGGGGAAAGAAGTCATTTCAGAGAGGAAACAAGTTCTGAAAAATCTGCTAGAGTTCTCCAAAACCCAACCAGACAAAAAACCCCGAACTCTCTGACCTGCACACACGGTAAATTTTCTACAGACACCCCATCACGCGGCTGACACTCCGGCTGCGGAGTGACGAACTATTTTAAATAACTTGCATTGCAACACCTGCAGCAATAAGAGAACAGACCAGAGAGACGACCCTATAGACGTAACAAAAACCAAGCCCAAACGCAAGGCAGCAGCGGTGACTCCCGGCCAAACCGGGGCCGCTGAAGCCCCGTTCACCCGCCTTCACCCGGCGCTGGCGGGACCGGTTACCCGTCTCAATGCGGTCGCGCTCGGCACCGCCACGGCGGGCTGCGGCTCTCGGCCCGGCCCCGGGGCGGCCGCAAGGTCGCTCCCCGCGCCGCGCTCCCGCCCTGCGCCGCGGCCGCCTGCGGGTCGGCGGCGTCACTTCCGTCGCCGAGCGCTCTGCTTCCGGGCGGTGCTGCGGCGGGCGGGGGCGAGGAGGCGCGGGGCCGCCGCTGCCATGTCCGCTGCGGGACGCGCTCCCGGGCCCGGCTCCGGAGCCGCCTCTCGGTAAGAGCCCGCTGAGGGAGGCCCGGCCGCGCTGCGCGCCCGGCGCCGCTGCGGGGAGGGCGGCGTGTGGCGTCCCCCGCCCTGAGCGCGCTTCCCCCCGCGGAGCCCCCGCGCCGCTCCCCCGCCTCGGGCCGGGCCGGGGCCCAGCGGGCCCGAGCTCGTCGGCCGCGGGGGCGCAGGCGGAGGCGGCGGGGACGACGCGTGTGTAAAGTGTGTGCTCCCGCCCCCTCCCTGAGCGTAGGCCCGAGGAGGCGTCGAGGGGCGCCGCAGGCAGGGCGGGAGCGGTGGTGCTGGGGCAGACCCCCGGGCTCGCTGCCCCCGGAGCACGGCGGGGTGTTCCCAGCAGTCCTGGTGCCTCAGCCGCTGCTGGTGGTTCTTGGAAGAGCTGGGAGCAGCCAAAAGGTGCAGAAAGACACTGACTGACTCCTGTAGCTGAGGTAGCGAGGAACGGCTTGGGCGAGGTAACCGGGAAAAAGAACTCTCTGGGTAGTTGGGGATGTGCCCAGGGCTTGGTGGGTTGTTCACAGGGCCAGCAGCAGTAGGTAGCTTCAGCTCAGGACAGCCCTGCTCAAACTGTGTTGGCTTTGCAAGGAGACAGTTAAACATCTCTGCACTTAGTTGTTGGATGGGTTTAGTCGCTCATACTGGAGCTTGTGCAGACAGGTCCAAGAGGATGTGTTTGGGCTTGGCAGCTGTGTTGGACCCAGATTGGCTCTGCTGGATGTTCCTGGGTCTGGGAATGTTGCGCAGAGTTGCTGAAGCTTTATGTGGAGCCAGCTCAATCACAACATGCCTTATTAGTTTGGTTTCTGCACTGCATGGTGTGACTAAATTGTTTCCAGACTAGAGCTAGTGTTTGATGCAACATAGCTGTAGTAAATCAGATGGAACATCGTACAAAAAAGTCTTGGTGGACTTTGGTTTCAGTATGGAGCTAGCTCTACTTCTGCTTCTGTGATGCACTTAATCTGTACTGTAGTAACTTCCAACTGGTTGGAAGTCAACCATACTGATTAAGATAAGATTTTTACGATTATCATTATCTGCCTCTATTGTTTGGTTTCCTTCAATTTTGTCTGTTGCGGATTATCTTAGATTCATGATACTGAATAAGRTAGGATTTGTTGAGAATCATGGCAATTCACGTGCCTCAAGTCACTGTTTTCACAATAAGCTACTTTTAAAAATGCATGAAGATAGTGACTTCCTCAACCTGCAAAACTACTGACCTATCAGACTGTACCTATCACGTTTTCGTTTTTTTTTTTTTTATCACCTCATGGTGCGATACTTCTTACTTGTTCAGTTCTGCAATCTAATTTTTGCCACGCAAACAGTGATACGCAGGTACATTCTCACTGCTCTATGTCTAAAAGGTAGCTGAGGTTAAGGTCTAGCAGTTCACAAGCCATTGGAATTACTGCACAGTGTCTTTCTGCAGCTTTCGCCTCCCTCTCAGCTCTTCCATGCAACCTCAGCAGCAGTTATGGCACCGTGGTAACTGTACTGTTGGGTTGTGTGACAAATTTGATTGAAAAACTGTCACTTCCCCATCACAGATATATGCAATAGCCATAATAATTCCTGAGTAATCGGTGGCTTTGGAAGGATTTATAGCCTCTCAGAATTTGCCCTGTAAATACCCAGATGTTGAATGAGTTTTGAATTGAATATGTCAAAGTACACTTTATTAAACGGGTTTCCGTGTTTTGTGTTAACGGGTTGGAGTACCTCTACAGCAGATTGATATACAACTTCCTAGCTTTTGTGTACCAAAGGGTAGTTATATATGACTAAACATAAAACTGGATAAAATACACTGAAATATTTTGATTGAATGAAAAGCCTAGCAAGTAGTGTGTTCCCGTGTGCAAGTTGTGTTATGCATAAAGATTCAAGGCTTAAAGCAGATAATATGTCATTGTGGGCATGAGTAACTCAATGCCTGTATTCTTAGTTATCAGAAGTAGGATTTTTTTTTTTCCC
>JAYKAV010000045.1:1958998-2024485 GCA_035582835.1 Phoebastria nigripes | reverse complement strand
CGCAAAACCCTGCGATCGAAAAAGGAGCTGTCAGGATGGAGATGTACAGGAAACTTTTAAGACCTTAAATGGAATCGTGTCAGGATTTAACAACTGATATTTTCTGTATGATCTCGCACCCAGCAGTGTCTACAGACAACCCACCTACAGACAGCATTGTCTCTTGCAGCAGCTCCYGTGTGTTTTTGTCACCTAAACCATGACCAGTGGCACACACTGGTTAGTTGTAAGTTGAGGGAGGTCTTCTTCAGCTTTTTCTTGCTTTGTCTTATCCTTAATTTATTCTCTTTCTTTCATCCTAATTTGTCTGGAAGTTTTTCCTTTGATTGGGTAAAGGGCAGCAAAACAAGCATCTCTTCAGCAGTGGCCCCTCTCTAGCAGTGATTCAAGGATAATTCATGCAGTTGCTGTGACTGGAGGCACTCCAGTACCTGAGGGTATAACTTCAAATCCTTTCTTCCTTCTTGCAGCCGCCTCTAGAGCTTCAGTGAAGGTGGTGCTGCAAGGGGTCAGATCTCCTCCTAATGCGTTACCCAAACCTGATGTTTAGGAGACTGCTGTGGGCAGAAGACACAGCATGTCATAGCAGGCTCTTYAGTGTATGGTGTCATTTTGATCCACACCAGTCACTGCTGTCTTGTCTTTTCCAGGTTGTCACTGATCAGTCCCGTAACTGGGCAATATAACTAGAAAACAAGCTTTGTATTTAGAAACATAATTTAGTATTGTGATGAAGCTGATTGGGAACTTTTTCCATCTCTTAGATAAACTCTTGGCGTTAAAGGTATGGCTAGTCTAATTTCAGAGGTGACTGAACAGTTCTTCAGTTCTGCAGAAGATGAGTCTCTCCTGAGTTGAGACCTGTCTACAGAGCTGTTCTCACATCCCAAGAGCTTCCTTTGAGCCTTGAAGTTTGCGTTGTTTGTGTTTGAATACTGACAGTCCTGTTTCTTTGAGAGTCACCAACTGGAACGTAACATAAAGCGTATGGCAGCTTTAAACCTTGGGTGATGGTTCATATTTCTATAAATACCGTACTGTCATACGTAATTCCATTTTGAAGATTTTACAAATCARTCTCATGCTAATGTCTTTTCTGTGACAATCTTTTTGCCCTATTCTGTTTGAGAGAGCTTAAGAAATTCTTCCTTAAATATGATTGATTTAAGATGATCAGGGTAGAAAAATGTGTATTTATGGATCATTTGAAAAAGCAGGTGATTAATTATTCTTCAGAGCAGAAAAGAAAGTGGCAGCAGTTTTCAAAACCACGTGGAAGTATTCTGAAGTGGGCTCCATCACTGTTTTCCTATCAAACTTTCCTCTGCTTTTTTGGTAAAGGCGTAGTTGTTCTTGTATACCTATTGGGGAAAATACTGTCACAGAAAAAAAACCCCGTTGGTTCAAGGCTTTGAAGTTTAACATAGAAGTCTGGTTCCATTTGCAATACGTCTGATGTTTTGTTCAATACCTTTATAAGAGCTCTTGAAATTTCAGAAGCCATTGCCTTGATTATTCTGTGTACTTTAAGTCCCCATTTCCTGTCCATCCAGAACTTTTGGGATATAGGGAGGGGAGCTGGCCTTTCTAGAAGAAAGTTATTGGGTGGTATTCTGGAGAAATATAAAGTCATATGAGGTTTAATTCCTCTTTTTCTACTGTATCAATTTTTTTTTCTATCCGGTAGTTAGCTCTCATGCCAAGTCTGCTGCTACGTTGACCTTTCTGGATATGAGGAAAAACTAATTCTTCTAGCTTAAAAAAAAARAAGAAGTTACAAAATACTTGCTCTTGCCTGACCTGAAGAAAGCCAAAAAGTCCCCATGAGTCAATGATACCACTGGTCTCAGCATTTTAAAATAAGATAGCAAAAGTAGTTTGACAATTCTCTGAATTATTAATCTGTGTAGTAGCTTTCCAGGACCTAAAGAATTTAACTTTATGCTGAAGAAAAAACAGCACTAAGTTGTTGAGTAAGTTTCTCTAATCTCTGAATGAAATGACCTTTTTTGTGGGTGCTGTTATAAAAAACATATATAATTGGTCT
Organism: Phoebastria nigripes; assembly: GCA_035582835.1. Classification (NCBI taxonomy): domain Eukaryota; kingdom Metazoa; phylum Chordata; class Aves; order Procellariiformes; family Diomedeidae; genus Phoebastria; species Phoebastria nigripes. Next base: position 2,022,438 of record JAYKAV010000045.1, on the reverse strand, counting down.
TTACTGACAGTGTTAGTTGTTGCTGAACTACTACCAGAACCCAGCGTATGTCATGCAGCTTCTTTTTTCAATGAGGGAAGTAGAAAGTGGACTAGTTCAAGAGAGTTTTTGGCAGACTCCATTAGTCAAAGATGACTAATTGGGGAATTTCTTGATGTTGGCAGATTTTGGAGCTAAAAGGCAGCAGAAAATACTGTGGACTTTCTCAAAGGTTACCCGTTACATATGGTAAGCAAGAAGATATTAATTCCTTCGTCTCTCATTTAGCCTGAAGGCGTGTGTCATCCTGCTGGTTCTGCCGAAACTTCTGTTGTGTTAGTCTCTCACCTGGGCCTCTGGCTTCCCTGGGGATGGGCACGCGGTCACAGGTGACAGACCTACCAGGCCCCGAGAGCTGCAAAAATGAGTTGTGCCTGCGTTCCTTGCCCATCCCATTGTCAAATAAACTGATTGTAACTTAACAGAGTGTAGAGTTAAACAGTCTTTGATTACAACTGCAGTAGTTTGCATAACGTGATTCACTTTGCAACTGGTGTCAGCTAAAATTAAAATGCACAATATTATCACTTGCCACAACTCAACTAATTACAAATACCTTAGTAAAACAATGATCTGGTCATTCATTTTGCGTTCTAGCTTTTCTGCAATCATCAGAAACTTCAGAACATACAGCACTATTTTTGCTAGGATTTATTTGTTGTCTGATTAGGGATTAATTCTCAATGACAAGATCTGAAGAAAATGTATTTATATCAATGAAGATATCTTCATGATCTTGTTTGTTTCCTCCTGGAATCAAGCAACACTTGCACATACCAGAAGGTTAGAGGACCTAGTTTACATGATGCCTGAAGCAGTGTAATTCATCCTCTTTTTTTTCTTTTATTTGTTTTTTAAGTATTGACCAGAGGAAAACACACACAAACTGTGGAAAGGTGCAGACACAAAGTTTGAGTCTCTTCTTGTGACCACAGTTGTGTGAACCCTGAAGTCTCATGCTTTTCTTTATCTCACCTCCTCTTTTTTCTTTTTTTCTCCTTAAAAGCTGTAACTCAGGAAATTCAGTAAGTTTAAAAAAACAACTAAACAAACAAACAAAAAAACCCCAAAAAACCTTGATGGCTCTCCATCCACTCCTGTTGACTGTTTTGTTGCTCTTTGTAATATGTGTATATGCCATTCGGCTGAATCTGGTAAAATAGCCTGGCTGAGACCCCTGTGGATGAAGAGCAGTCTCCAACAAGGCTTCTTATGTTATTAAAATGTCAGACCTTTCCCACTGTGTTTCCTTTGTCCATATCTTTGGCATGTGTCGTCCTACTCCTTCAGGGCCTTTAAATGATTCTGTGTATGTAGCAGAAGTTGAATGTGTACTTGGCAACCCTGTGGTGTTGCTGCTTGTGAATGTACCCAGAGGCTCACTAGTTGCAATGGTGAGTAGTAATCCATGTTGGGCTACTGAATGCACTCCTTTTCTACGTTTAGAAGAAGAGTTGGAAGAATGCAGGGAGCAAAAGCTATCTTTCTCTATAGTAAAGAAAAAGTTTCGAGTAGGACAGGTCCAAAGACTGAAAGCTTATGTCACCACAATTTTGTTGTCTAGATGTATATTTTTGTTTTCTGGAGAAGAGAGTTGTTGATTGGAATGAGTCATTGTTTTTAGAAGTTAATATATTTGAGTATTCTTGAACTGAAAATATTTTGTATGGGCTAAATATAAAAAGTTATGTAATGACTAGACTGGCAGTTAGATAATTCAAATAAATAATGGCATGAAAGAGGAGAAAGGAAATGGGAATAGATGGAAGGACAACAAGGAGGAGAAAGGAAATATGAATCTGTTTTTTACTGTGAAAGTTTTGTTGTCCTGGCTGCAAGGTCTTTTGAGGCTTGTGTAGAAATTTTGTACTATTTTTGTGCATTTGAATATAGCTTTTTTTACTGATTGTCCTAGCCTGGAGCATAGGTAAGCTAGAAGCACTCACAGTAAATAAAATAACAGCCCCTTCTCTTTTATAAAAAATAGTGCATGACATACTCAGGATCAGCTCAGAGATTCTTAGGTTGCGTGTGGGCTGGTCACTGGTAGCACATGTTAATTATGATTCATACTGAAGAGGACCTGAACTAACATGAAAGAACAAGAGAATTGGGAGAAATTGGACGTTTAGGGTAGATTTGGAAAAAAAGTCATCAGACATTTCTTTGCCAAAATTGTACCTAGCAGAGGAGATGATGCTTCCATTTGTGAGATGTTAATTCTTATTTGAAACTTGACTGACCTGCCAAGAGCAGAGAGGGAAAAGGATTTTGCCAGTGAGCTGTAGCAAGAAGCGAATATTTTACCATCTAAGTCTGCATTTGTTTGATACGTGTTGATAGTACTGTAATGCTAATTGTAAGTTTTGGGGTTGTTGAATTCCAAATGGAACGTGTTTGTTCTTGTTTTGGGTGATTTGTGACACAGTAGTATTAACTAGTTGTAGATATTGTAATCATATCAATTATTTTAAGTGTGATTGGGGATGTTCTTTTGATGGTGATTACAGGGAGCTAACCCCATGGTTATGCTATCTGTACTGTAACAAGTGTTTCTGAGATACGGTGGAAGGAGGCTTTCACTGGGATGTGGTAATGCCAGGGTAACAGCTGTACGGAAATGGTGGGGTCGGGTATACAGTGGGAGATGGGCACTGTGCATGAAGGATTCTTATAAAGGGTAACAGCATTACAAGTACAGGAAAAGAGAACCACTATTGGGTCTGTATGGGTGGAAATCCCAGACCTCAAATGTACTACTAGGATTATACTGGCAACCCCTGGATCAGAGCAGTGATAGTGATCAGGAGCTATTAAGTGAGATCAGAGAAGCTGCCAATTTGGGAGAGTTATAGTGGGAGATTTCAACTACCTGGACAGAGACCAGTTCTGTGCCTCATCAGGAGGTGAGATAGAGAGAACATTCTTCTAACTCAATAAATGACTGTTTCCTACAGCAACCAAGTTTAAACTGACAAGCTGCTTCTCGGAGTGTCGTGGTGCATAGGACCTACTTTAAGCTAGTACTGGGATGGCTTATAGCAACCACAGTACAACTAGATATAACTGAGTAGAAGGGGACAGCAGACAAAATAAATCCAGCACATGGATATTCAATTTCAAGAAATGAAAATATCTAAAAACAAATCAAGTAGTTTAAAAATCCCCCAAACCATAAAAAGATCTGCCCCAAAAGTGAGCAGCCTACAGGGAGCTTGGAGTCTGTTTAAAAAATACTGTGTCAGAAGCCAAGATACACCGTTTGAAAGTGAACAAATTGGTCCCCCCCAAAAAATCCCTGCGTGGCTCAATGGGAAAGCTAAAAAGCCATCATGGGGAAAAGATGAGCATTTAAAAAATTGAAAGCATGGTGGGTGAGAACAGGATAATCTGTAGCGTGGCAGGTGAAATGTAAAAGGAGAATTAAAAAGGATGAAAAGGAAGTTGAAGAGCACCTTGCACAGGAGGCTTAAACCAGTAGTAATACATTCTCTAAATCCATCAAGAGCAGGAATCCAGGTAGTGATTGTGTGGGACTGCTTGGTGACCAAGGGTGGTGGAATGGGCACCTGGGGATGGTAAGGCATAACAGAGAAGCTCAGTGAATTCCTTGTTGTCACTGTTACTGCTAAAGATGGGCTCTAGAGGACATCCTGGGAACACCATAACAGGTGACTGACTTCCAGCAGCAATAACATGATAGAGTTATAAAGGACAAAATCACTGCTTACTGGACAATACAGTCCATTGGAAAAGAGTCAGCATGGCTTCTGTAAAGGGAAATTCCACCTTGTTAGTGTACTGGAGTTCTGCAAGTGCATGGGTAGAGGGAAGCAACAGGTATCATCAAATTTTCAGAAAACATTTGACAAAGTTGTGTTAAAGAAGTTAAGTTTCCCCAGGCTTGGAGGAAAGGTTGTCCATCCATGGAAAGCTGGTGAAAGCCATAGATTTGGACTGCAGGGGACCTCATGAGGCAGCCTCCTTCAGTCTCCTGCTCACAGGAGGTAGATTGTTCAGGGTCTTGTCCACTGGGGTTTTGAAAATATGCAAGGGTGGACATTTCGCCACCCCAGTGGGTCACTCTTCCAGTGCAGACCATTCACACGGTGAATAAATTTTTCCTCACGTCGAACTGGAATTTTCCTTGTTGCATTTATGACCATTACCTCTTTCTCTAGGCACTTGAGATGAGTCTGGCTGTGTCTTTTCTATGACATCTTTTTAGCCTAGCTTGAGACAAGCCTTCATTGCTGCCAGGACTCACAGCTGACTCATGTTGAATTTCTTGTCCATCAGGATCTCCAGTTTCTTTCCTGCAGAACTGTGACCTCTCAGTTTGTCCCCAGCCTGTCCTGTTGCATGGGGTTGCTCCATCCCTAGGGCAGACATAGCACTTGCCCTTGTTGAACTTCACGAGGTTCCTGCCAACCCATTCTTCCAGCATGTCACAGACTATCTGAATTGCAGTTCTGCTTTTCAGGCTTTTGGACTGTACACCTCACCTCCCCCCCCCCAGTTTGGTCTTATCCACAGATTTTTTTTGAAGGGGTGTTCTGTACTGTTGCACTGGTCACGATGAAGATGTTAATATTGTGTCCACTATCAGCTCTTGTAGGTGGCTTTTTGTTACCAGCCACTAGTTAGATTGTAGACCTGTGATCACAGTCCTTTGAACCTGGCAGTCCAGACAATTTTTCATCTACCATATAGTCTGTCCATAGTTTATACCTACCCAGTGTGGCTGCAAGGATGCTGAAGGACTCTGCATTACTAAAACGAGATACAGAATACTTATAGCTCTCTTATTCYACAGAGAAAATCATTGCATCAGAAAGGGCAGTCAGGTTGGCCAGGCACCATTTGCCTTTGGTGGATCCATGCTTCTTGTTCCCAATCGCTTTCTTGTCCTTCATGTGAGTGCGAATGGTCTCCATGTAGATTTGCTCCACAGTCCCCTGAGACACTGAGGCAAGTCTGACTGGCCTGTATCTCCCTTATTGCTTGTCTTGAAGGTGACATTTGCCCTTTTGCAGTCGTTAGTCACCTCCTGGATTGATATGACCTTTCAAAAACGATAGAAAGCAACTCCTTCTCCATCCTATTTGGTCTTACAGAGTTGTGTATGTCCAGTTTTCTTCAGGCGGTCTCTAACTTCATCTTTCTGTACCACTGTGTGCTGGTTTTGGCTCGGCATAGAGTTAATTGTTAGTGTCTGGGAGCAGGAGGGACACGCTAGTCCCTAAGGGAAGGGACTCTAAGTGTGGTAGCAAGGCAGGCAGCAGCAGTGGCCTCACCAGCAAGGTTACAGTCCCTCAGGACCCATGGGGTGAGCAGGGCAAGCCGGGCGATGGCAGGTAGCTGGGTTAAGGCAAGAGCCTGGGTTGGGAGACGGATGAGTGGTGAGGCAGCTTTGAGGTCAAGCTGGGAAGTCAAGTCTGTAGCTCAGGCAGGTGCCAAAGGTGAGAGCCGCAGCTTAAAAGCAGCTCCTGAGGCAGGGAGTGGAGACCTTCGCTGAAGCCTCCAGTAGAGCTTTCTGGAAAAGCTGTCCCCAAGGTCACCAGCTGTACTATCTTGGCCCTGAGCCCAGGTAACCAAACCCCCAGAAGGGGGGATATTTCCTGGGGACCCTGACAGGTGGCACTTTCTTCCTGCAAGCTCTGCCACGAGGCACAAGGACTTGGGAGGCCTGAGAGCAGACCTTGACGGTAAAGCCTGAAACAAGGAAGACATTGAATACATCAGCCTTTCCTGTGTCCTTGGTCAGTTGATGGCCTGCCCTGCTCAGCATCCGACCAATGGTTTTCTTGGTCTTTTGCTGCCAGTGTGCTCACAGGAGCCCTAGAAGCCCTTCTTGTTGCCCTTTGCATCCCCTGCCAGATTTGAGCCAGCCAAGCTTCTGATCTCTGCATGCTTCATCAGTTCTGGTGAATTCCTCACATGTATCTGGTCTTTGCTTGACCTCCCATATGCTTCCTTTTTGAGCTTAGTCAGAAGTTCACTGTCCAGCCAAACTGTCCTCCTTCTGCATCTGCTCATTTTCCTGCGTGTTGGGATGGACTGTTCTTGGGGGGAAGCTGTCCTTGAGGATCAGCCATCTTTCCTGGACTGCATTGCTCCCTCAGTCCCTCCCGTAGTACCATACCTATCAGATCAGTCTCCTGAACAAACTGTAATCTGGCTATTTATTTTGTTACTTGTCATCTTCACTTCTCCTGGGATCTTGAACTTTTACCATGTCACATCACCACATAAAAAAATTCTCTGATGCACTGAGAAACCAGACTTTTGTTCACCCCACCATGTTGCCCTCACAGTGGATATTGGGGTGGTTAAAGTCCCTCTTGCAAACTGTGGTCTGCGATCACTAGGTTTCTTCCAGCTGTTTAAAGAAGCCTTCGTTAACTTCTCGACAGAGGATCTGTAGTGGACATCTATCACAATATTCCCCTTTTTTGGCTACCCTTCTTACTCTGACTGTGCAAGATCGTCACAGGTCTATCCATCATCCTGTAGCAGATGGGATGGTTCATCTGAGAATTTTTATCACCCTGTCTTACGTGTGCTATCCCCTACTTGGTGGGTCTTCCTGACAAACCTAGTTAAAAGCCCTCTAACTCAATTAGCAAGCCCCAGGGAGCAGAGGATAGGGCTTACTGGTCACTTCAAAGGCTGGAGAAGGGACAGCACTGTAGTACCCTTAATGTTGGTGCTTAGACTGGTTTTGTCCAGCATTTTCACCAGTGATATGGAGAAATGAATGAAACCCCCAAGTTTACTGATGTTGCTGAAGTTTTGAGTCATAAAAAGCCACACCAAAGGCAGAAGGATATCACCAAACTGAGTGATCAAAAAGGTGGCAGAAGAGCTTCAGTGTAGATGAATTTACGAGAACTTAAGGTAATTAACGTAAATATGGTTTAGATTGCTTTCCCTACATTAAGGGTAATTCGTCTAGGGAAAAGCAGTCTAAACCATATCTGCATACGACTGAACTCAGAACAGGCAGTTATGACTCCAGGAGGAGAACCTGAGGACAGTGACAGTTCATTGAAATGATTACTCAGTGTAAACGGCAGCCAAACAAAAAGCCAATGATGTGGGCTGTCATTAGGAAGGGTGTTGAAAACAACAGAGACATCATTTTCTGCCCTGTAGTAAAGCTGTGGTTGCAGCCACATCTCGTATACTATGTGCAGCTCTGGTAGCTGCGTCTCAAGGGGAGCAGAGAGGGGAGCAGTGATCGTAGGGGTTGGAGCAGATGCCTTACGAAGAGAAGCTGAAGCCTGGGACTGATTTGGAGAGAGAATGTAATCAAGGTTCACAAAATCCTGAAGGCAGGGGATGTGCAGAAAGTGGAGCTGCTTGCCCAATCCTGCCGTACTAGGACTGAAGGCACTCAGAAACTCTTTCATGTAAAACAGCCGAGAAGTTCTGTACGTGGCAGGTCATGAGCTGCCCCAGGCGGCTGTGGGAGCTGCAGACCACAGCCAGTTCAGAGAGGTACCAGACAAATTCGTGGGAAACAGATCTGTGAGTGAATGCTGGAAGATGAGGCAGGGATGTCCCCTCTGCGGTCCCATGCTTGTGGCTGCTGGAGGGGCGCGCAGGGGGTGGTGGAGAGCGGCCAGGCTCACGCAGTCTGAGCCGGTGGCATCTGCTGTTGCTGCGGTTGGAGATGGCGCGCTGGGCTGGGCTAGACGGACCGTTTGCCTGACCCAGTAGGGTGTTTCTGTGCTCCCACCTGCCTCTGCCAGCAGGACTGATGCTGTGTGAAGCAAATGGTTTAATAAATCTGCTTAATTAAAAGCAGTGGCTCTTACTGAGCAGCTCAGCGTTGAACACCATCATTTAAACTGGTTTTTTCCCCAGTAAAAAATCTCAAATATCCAGTACTTTATTCTTTCTTTATTTTTTTGAGCAGGTTACTCTAGCAACTGTTGTTGCTAAGACACAAATAGCTACAGATGTTCTCAGAACTGATTGCACCGTGATAAATACCATGGTTGCCTCTAATGCAAAATAACAAAAGAAATAAGTAAATTTACCGTAATCACAACCTTTTTAATAAAATCGTGGTGAAAGTTGAGTACTGAAACAGTTTCTCTAATAGAACTATAGATTAATTTCCTGGTAGCCTCTGGTGGTACCTATATGACTTTTTGATATGTATTAGTGAAATCTTTTATTGAAAATAAAGTTTAGAGCTGCATAATGTAAGTAATTCCTTTTTTGTGGTTAATATGATGCAGATTTGCTGTCTGACTGATAGAGGATTAAAAATTACAGTCTTTTGTTCAGGAAATTTCCTAATCTATTTGAATGTGTCTGAAGTGGCTTCTAGAAATTAAAGGTAGTATGCTCTGCTGTTTGAAAGTTTGTTTTACAAACCTTTTAAGACAAACAGCCATTTTTTTCCCTCCGGAGCTGCAGCTCTAGAGATCTGCCACCCATTTATCGGTTATCTAAAACACAAAAATGTATGCGAGCCGCAAGATACCGGSTATCTTATCATTTGTGGTCTTCAGAAAAAATCCATTAAGTCTCAATGCAAGTTGAATCCTCATGAACAGAGGAGGGTAATAGACTTTTCTACTTTTCTTAACGTTTACATAAATTACTGTGCTTTGTTTTGTAACTAAAAGGTTAATAGTTTTGTGTTCTTGTGCCTTGTGAGCTATGCATGTTAGATCTATCTAGAAGAAACTGCCGACTTGTTTCTGGGCTCAATGGGAGTTGTTTTTGTCAAGGATGAAGTTGTTATTTCCAAATTTTCCTTTTGTGAAAACAGTTCTTTTCCCCATTAAAAATTTCCCTGCTGTGTTTCAAAATCAAATTTAACAGAATTGCGTAAGAACTGGGAAACCAAGCTGCGTGTGTGTCATTGTTCAAGTGAAGTGAACTGCAGACAGCCTTAACGTTGATAGCCCTTCAAGGATTTAAAAATAACGTGAAAATTCCTATTAATGAAATAGGCATTGCTTAGGGTAAAACTATATTTGTATTACCACATTTAATTTCAGTAATTTTCTCACTTTAAATACTGCACAATTTTTTTTTCCATTTTAAGATTATGAAATTTTAATCAAACCATGATTTTTCAATCCTGCAAGACTGTGTTTACACGCTTGTCATGGCCACTCATACCTTCAAAAATAGGGCATACAATCGGCCTTTCCTGTAACTTTCACAGTGTTTTATTCTGAGTCTTCCCTGGTTAATAAAGCAGGGAAGAGAGAGCACGGAGAGAGCGAGCAGTAAACAATCCAGCAGATCTCACCGCAAAGGTTTATTCTTTGGTATTCTTCACAGTATTTTGCAAATATCCGTGTGTGTTGTGTGTGCGTATCTGGGCATGTGGGTGTGTGCGTGGAGAGTGAGAAAAAGCGAAGAATAGCAGAGTAAAAATCTTTGCCGTGAGATCCACTGGATTTATTAAAGATACGAAATCAGCAGAGTGGTGTGTAGCACAGCTTTCATTCATTAACTCTATTCCTTTTTTTTTTTTTTTTAAACGGCTGCTCTCTGCTGCTGAAAAAGGAAAATAGTGGAGAACTGTAGTTACAAAAGGGGTGGACTTAACCAAACAAAGCTTGAGATATGGTGCCTTGAAGATGGATTTTAGAGGGAATTTTTAGGAATTGTTTTGGAGAGCAAGACTGTTGTCTGAGGAGTTGATTGTTGATAGTGTTAGAAAGTAGGATTGGGGGTATCACAATTTGAAGTTAGAAACCTGAGTTCCTTTTCCCTCTTTACCTCATTTGTATTTTCAAACACTGGAGTAATGCACCTATTCTCATCTGCTTGGCAGTCATGGGATGACTGTCAGATACTCCTTAATATGATATTTATAAATTAACTTGTGAGCACCATGGGAAGGAGATCATTCATTGTGTTATTTGCGGGTCTACTTGTGAAAGCAAATGATTTGTATTAAGTATTTCATTGCTTAGTGGAGGAGGAAAGCTAGATGGGCTCCTCTTCTGCTCACTCCTGCCTTTCTTTGCATGTCACTGGAGTTGCATTAGCATATTAAATACTGCAACTCCCTTTTCTTTAAAGTATCTTTGAAGTTTTTTGAATTTGTATTCAGACTCACCGGATAGAACATTTTACACACCCAAGCATCTATTTACTCATTCATTTTGTTTGCATCATTGTGATGGTACAGCTTAATGAAGAATTTTCATTATCTTGTTTTTGCCTGAAGGAAGGAAAAATGAAGCTTAGTACACAAAGTTGTTGAATTCCTCACAGCTCCTTAAGGGGCTGTTTTATTACACAGACCAAACTAGGAACCAGGCTGATGCTGTCATTTCCTCTGATCTTTAATCAAGCTGTTCAAAAACAAAATGGGAGATTCTTCAAAACTTTAGAGAATGCGTTTTTGCCAAATCCTCATGAGAGATCCTGCAGGAGCGGGCAGCAGGCTGGGTTTGGTTGCTCAGTGTAGGCAGAATGCTGGTTTGGCTACATTGAATACCAAGTTGGAAATATTTCAGCAGCTTGACAGATGAAATTATCACAGTTGGATATGGGAATGCTGAGATATGGGGAAGAATAAAATTGTAAAGAAACCTTCCTGTGGAAAAAGGAGGTTATATCTATACGCCCGCTCACACCCTGATGTGGCGGGGCATGGGTCACTGCCGGTGTGGGAGATGGCTGATAGTGTATTTCGCCTGAAGATTAAAACTTAAGTCATAAACCTTCAGAATAAAAAGCACTTGGTAGCTGTGCAGTGCATAGTACTGTCAGTATGTGTCTCTTCTCTCTTCACTTTTTGTATTTATTTCTTCGGGTGTTTTTAATTAAATTTAAAAAAAAAAAGGGGGAGGGGGGATCTACCACATACCACTGTGCCAAGTTCTGTTCTTCTCTGAAAGAAGCGGTTTGTCACGTGATGAGTGGCACGGCGTAAAAGCATATTGCAAGGAAAAACCCTGCTCCGGTCGGGTGATGGCTTAGATTGCTTTGGTTGCACTCTCCGATCCCGTGTGTGTGTAATGTAGCAGCATGGGACAGGTTACTGTGAAACGTTCCACTGGAAAATACGGGAAGCTTAGACTCTTCTTCTGGGGCTTAATTTGTATATTCGTTGCTATTCRTGGTAAGGAGCTGGCCCTTGAGTAAATAAGGAGTGGAAATAACTGCATAGATTACATTATTATGCATACAAAACATTTTATTTTAACTTTCTGTTTAATAGATATAATTTCATTACCCTAACTAAAGCTTTGTTCTTAGGGAAATAGGGGCTATTTTAAAGCAATATAAAACCATATTCAAACAGCTTTTTTTCTAATCGGTATAATTACTGCTTATTGGTTTCATCACAGTATCCTTGACTTTAATTATTTGGAGCTTGAGAGAACTATTCCTCAGCCGAAATTTTATATTCAAAGCCAAGGCAGATGGGCTTGAAAAGAACAGAATGAAAGTAAATAGCAGTCTAGCCTGATGCTAATAGCAGGTAGCTTTCAGAAATTATATCCATAGTATCTAGTTCGAGAGAGTCTGACCAAGCTAGACTTTGCGGTTTAGGATTTTTAAAACAGGATTTAGTGCAAGAAACTGTACGTAGCTTGCCAGGGCTTTTAATAGGGAATTATTGGTATAGCGGTCTTGTGCAGAACAGAAGGCAGACAACTGATCTGTGTGATTCTGCAGTCCATTCTTCTGATGTCTTCTGTTTTGAAGTTTAGATAATGTGTCTCCACAAATTGAGCAAGCAGAATAAAACAACATGCAAAACACCTATCCTCGATACTTTACATTGTTGGTGTTCTGAGCAAGCTGGAATTAAACCAGGATGGCTATTCAGAACAAGTCTAGATTAAATAAAAAATGTTGTTTAATTCAGATATTACAAAATAATTTTCATCAGATAAATAATGAAAACCACGCCATAAAGGGAAAAAAGAATGGTGTTTTGCTGGTTTTCAGAAGCGTAACACTTGACTCATTTTTCTGAATGTCTCTTTCATTGCTGCAACTCATTTGATGGCTTGTTGCACACTCAGTTACATTTTGTACAGGTTTTCTCATTCACAAGCCCAGTGGCCCACGGAAGTATTCTCACTGCCAGAATCTACTTTCAGACCTCCCTCACACACACACACAAAAGTATAAATAGACGGAAAAAGTGACCAAACGCCAGCTGCCCGCGAAGCTGTTAATCACCAATTTCTTCTCTTCTGAGGTTAGCAAGTGTCAGTCACCTTTGGGAAGCTGTGGCTTTGCGTGGGACAGGGAGCAGGACTGGCGGCGGTCGCTGTTCTCCTGCCCGGCGGTTGTGTTGGCACCCCCGGTCATGGGTGCAACTGCAGCAATTTGGACTCTCTATGGAACTGAAGATATTGAAGATCTGCTTTGATATCTCTTCTGTTGTGGTCACTTACAGTTTTAAAATGTTCCGTAATAGAAACTGTGTGATAAGCTTATCTGAAGTGCAGTCGCCTTGAGTTTTATATAAGTTAAAAACTAATTCTGAGATTTGAGATGCCACAAAAAGAAAAAATAATCAGTGTTGTTTATCTTCAGTTTTTAAAAATCAACTTTGTTCATGGCGAGCTGCTTGCTAAGTAAGATAATACACTGAGGTGGCTCAAGCTGAGCAGGTGCAAGGCGCTGTGTTTGTTCTTTGGAAACCGAAGCCCTGGGCGGCGCGTACCTCTCCTCCTGGGCGAGGAGGCAGCTTATAGCACCCGGAGGTGCTCGGGGCTGCCGGAGGGCAGGGTGTGCTGCCCTGGGGTGTATGCCTGCCCGAGGGCTGGAGCCGGCTAATGGGCAGCAGGGGGGATTAGCCATGTTGGAGGGTGCTGTTAGGGAAATGAGTGTGGCCAGAGCAGCTGCTCCCCAGATCCTTCTCCTTGGTGCTTYGGCGCTGAAGCTGTCAGCAGCTTCGCTCAGCCTCTCCCTGCAGGAGGAGAGAGGCAGGCAGCTCCCCTCCCCGGCTCTGCGCTTGCAGAGGTAATGGCAGGGAGAGGCTCTGGCCTTGCTCGTGGTCCAAGTGCTTTCCGTGCCTGGCTGCAAGAAGTCATGTGGCTGGTCTACAGGAGAACTTGGTGATTGGGTGGGTGATACAGGTTGAAAGGCCGTGGAGCCGTATGTATATCACTGTGACTTTATGTCCTCTGTTTTGCCAAAGTGAAACATAAGAAAGATGATAAAATGATGGTTTCATTTACTATGACTGTCGCTGAAAAGGGGCATCCTGCTTCCCTGCTTGCGTGCTCTGCCTGTTCCCCATCCTGCTGGCTCCCCCCAGCATGGGGCTGCGTGAGACCAGAGCTGATCCCACTTAAAGCAGCTTAGCAGAAAGGTTGTGCTTGGGTGCCTCTTTTTTTTTTTTTTTTTTTTTTTTTTTTTCTTTTTCCTTAGATGAAGGTCACGTCCCAGATCCACACTCGTCTTCACCCACACAAGTGCTTTGGTGGCCACAAAGGAAGGGGTGTCAAGGTAGCAAGAGTGGGTTGCTGGAGATAAGGAGGCGCAGGAGCTCTTGCTTCAACAGCAGCTCAGATTGTGGTGTAGGAGGCCTTTGCTGGAGAGAGATCCCGTCACTCCTAGCTAGTCAGGTGTACCGGTTAAGTACATCACTTTCACCCAGAAATGCATGCCGCTTCTTGTTCTGCCCGCTTCTGTGTAACAACAGCTACAAGCACTAGGTCTTTGCGAGATGTCTTCTGCCCAAGCTGCTATTTCTGGAGGTATTGAGTATTCTCTAGAAGAAAGCATGAAGCCACCAGAGGTCAAGTTTTCACTTGCCATCTAGGCAAGCGGTTACTGCTCATCTGCTTTGGTTCATGCATTGCTTCCAGGTGCTACAAGATGCCCTACTCATTTGGGAAGGGAGTTTTGTTCACCAGTGTAACTAATGTATTCTGACGTGACTCTGGGAATCTTTTTGTCTTTCTAATTATTTAGATCCTTCTCAAAAACAAAATTAAAGAACTGCTCACAGCTTTTAAACAAAGCATGGAATGGGAAGTTACTGCTGTATGGATCAAAGTGTGATGTGAAATCTTTTTCCATACTGAAGAGTTTAGTTTGGGATTTTTCGAAGAAATTACATAATGAAATAGTGTCAAATAACAAAAATGAAGGACAAGGAACAGGACAGGAACCATTGGTATCAATTTCAAATATTCTTGCTGTTGGCCATTGTATTCTACACTCCTATTCATAATCTTTGAATGCCACAGTTTCTCTTAAGTCTTGATTTTTTCTCTGTTATTCCTACAAAAAGTAAAAAGGAAATAAGCTTTTATATTTAAAATAAAACCGATTAAAACTCGTGGAGGAAAAACTGGAATGGTGACAGTAGTACTTCGTATTGTATACTTTCTTGTGTGTGGTGTGAATAGGGTCATTTCAAAAGAACCTGAGTTACTGAAGAGACTTACTGTAAATTCAGTTGATTTACAGTTAAGGCAATAAAGGTAAGTCGCTTTGATTAGGGCAGGCAGCCTTTGAAAATGCTCAGACCCTCAATGAAATTTTACCCTAGCATATACGATACACCCTGGCATGCAAGACCTTTACCCGTCCTCAAATAAGGGAGAAGAAATCCTTTGTGTTTTCATGGTTAATATGGAATTATTCCAGGCTGCAAAGCATCCCCGTGCTCGGCACGTGGTGCTCCACCGCAGGCTGGCAGCACGTGCTAGGAGTTTAAGTAGGTCTGGTAGGGGCCAGGAGGGGGAAATAGCAGTTGTTTTCAGGACGCCGGAAAGTTGTTTCTGTTAACTTGTTTAGTCACTTTGCATGAGGACAATTTCATGATGTGAAGGTGCCTGAACGCTCCAGACAGGATGGGAAAACAGAAGGGCATAGAGAAAGCAGAGCCGGGTAAACGGACTTTCACATTTCCACTGAGATTTACAGCAAAACTTTCATGGCTGTGGAGACAGGAATAGGTTGTACCTCAGCACCGAAAGTCGCTGTATTTAATTTCTTCCAAACCACTAAGTGTTTTTCAGCATTTCTTCTGATTTCTGTAATCCACGTAGGTTCTGCTCTGTGTGCAGTAATGCACACGTGTGCGTATGGAAGAGACAGCTCTGCTGGGATGGGAGAGCAGGCACCTACTTGCTTTTGGTGCAGTTGAGATGGGAGCTTGTCTGAAGAGGTTAGGGTTTGTTTTTAATAAACTGGCTCTGAAATGAGTGGGTGAAAGAAGAGCAATCGAACGCATAGGTCACACTGTTCGTGAACATTGCTCAGGCAGAGGGGGAAGCCGTGGAGGACACGTGCCTTTATCTTTTGCCCAGCAAGTTGCAAAAATTTATCAGGTTGTGAAAGTAATCTGCAAAATTTCCTTTTCATGGTTTTAAAACCCTGGGGGATAGCAGCTCTTTGGTAGTATATAAGATCTCTATGCTAAATGCTACTGGGTTATTTAGCTTCCAAAATAAAAACTATTTTATAAATTTTCATCAAACTTCTCTTTTTGAAAGGTCCAATTGAAATAATAAACTTGCTTTGTGAATTTGGCAATAAACAGTACTGCATGTAAATACATTTAGGTGTACAGTCTTGTCCTGATTTTTTTTTTGTTCGTTATATAAATGTTCTAAATTAAAACAGGTTAGATTGAATCATGCTGTTTACTGACCTAGTAGACCAGACTTGATCATTTAAAGTGTCTTTAAAATCATGGTGCACATGTCTGATTGATACATTAGCTTCTGTAGTCAGTATGGTACAAGTAAACGATGTAGAAATGTGCCACGTGCATAAAAAAAGTCTGTATCTTGAAGCTTAAAACTAAATCCCTTGTTTATTAAATCTTCCCATATATGAATTTCATCTTTTAATTGGGAGATGGCAACACGAGTTTAGAAAGCTTGTGGGTGGAATATATAACAATTAATGTTCTCTGATAGCCTAAATGATAAGCCCCCCAAAAAGTACATAAAGCTATGAACACCTTTTTTTGACAGGCTTTGAAGACTGCGGAGGAACACACGATTTGAATCATTTAAGCATTAAAATAGTAATACCCATGGAAGAGCCACAAGACTTACCCGAACAACCAGTAAGTACATTTAAAAAGGCTAAAAATGAACATATAAAACAAATCGGTCATCTCACAAATTCAGTATACAGTTATTTTAATTAATAATGGAAAATAAGGCTTATACTTAGTATATTTATCTAGAGGTGAAAAATCATTTTGCTGTTAGTAAAATGTGTTGTACATTTAATTTTCTATAATCATACAGGCAATAGTAATAAAAGGAATAGTTACGTATGCTTAAACTCTGTAATGTTTCTATGTAAAATAATTACTTTTTATGCTCAGAAAACCAGACTATTTCAAGCCTGTTCTAGAGAAATTAAAATTCACTATTTTAATGACAGAATCAGCATGCTGGTTATTACAGTGTTTATAGTCTTTAAATCTTCTTGTGCTTGAGATCTTGAAAAGGTCCCATGATCCATCATCTCCACAGATGGAAAGCATTTTTTTTAATTCTTAATTTAACAGTGTGTTCGAGTAGGGAAGCATATCTTAAGTTAAAAATTGCTGTCCAGACATCTTACATATTTGCAATGCTGTCTGTATTATCAGTAACTGATAATACCATGTCGCAGAAGTTTTGGGTAGAGTGATTATTAATACAGTATGATATGAATTTAAATTTGTATATCTAAAATATAATAGCATAGAAATTAAGCAAAAAAGTTTGTATTAGTGTTATACTCCCAAATTAAACCTGATGCAAACTCAACAAGAAATTGCCAAGTTAGCTTGAGAGTGAAGCTTATATTAATTTTGGAGACCTTTTCAAATGCACACAAAAATAGAGTAATATGCTGAGGGCAATTTGGCAATGTTCTCATTGAAAAGATTTTGATGCTTTTTTAACAATGAGAATTTTATGTTCTTCAGTTAACTAGTTAGAAAATACATTGTAATGTAATTTATGCAATTTTATGACTTAGGAACAAAGTTGAATGAAATGGAAATGTAAATTTACAATTGTTCAAAATATTGCTTGACATAACATGCAGATTATGTGCCTGAGTCAATATACACAAAATGTGAAACTAATCAGCAAAAACATATAATTTGAACTCCAGATATTTCTGGGATTTAAAAATGAATTAAATGCGTGTATTAAAAAAGGAAGTATCTGAGTTAGATCCTTACATAAAAAATGTCTTTATAAAATTTAGTTCTTCAGTGCATGAGAGACAGGGTACAGCTAATTTTTGGTACATGAAAGCATCCTCTGTAAGCAGATTCTGCTGTAATTTTCAGCTGAAGATTTTCTTGGTAATTTCTTTTAAGTATTTTATGCCAGTGAGTCATTCTGAGACAGAATATGAGACTATATTGATCACAACTAGTAAGTGAGGTGGTATTTTGAGTATAGTGGCACATTCTTGCAGGCGGAAATGAGAAGAGCAATCTCTTTGTTTTTTTGTAGTGAGACCATTCCTGAAACAAGTGAATTTTCCTAATTAAAAAAAAAGAACTGAAGTCAGCTTTGCAAAATCCTGTTTGCCTAGTAGCCCAACGTTGATATTGTACAAACTTGTTTTCTTTCCCAAATGATTTTGCTTTTCTTAATCATGGGAACAAGATTAGTATGTTACTTCAAAAAATAATGTTTATGGCAAACTGTTGATAACTGAATCTAGAAAGGAGCCTGTAGAGAAGTCATCAGAAGTTGAGTTCATTTCAGTCGTCGTCAAAAAAAAAAAAAAAAAAAAAAAAAAAAAAAAGAAATCAGGTCATTTTCTTGAGTTGATGTGGACTGATGGTAATAATTGGTCCAAATGTATACAGTGTGTCTTTTCTAAATGAATGTTAGACTTCTCACTTACCCTATGTACTGCCGCCTGGCATGTTAAACAGGCATGTCTTTTGTCCCTGTTTTTTGAACGTTTCTTCCCTTTTCAAGTCTGAATTAGAATGGAAAAGTTTCGGTGCACACCGCAGTGCTAGAAAACAGAAACAGGCATGGGAAATAAGAGAGCAAAGGGAAGTTTGGGGGAAAATGATCGAAAGTGATCTCCTGACCTTCTCATGACAAAAAAGTTATTAATTTATAATAAGTTATTAATCTCGATTAGTTTTCAGAAGTAATCCTGTATAGGAATCTCTCACTTGTTGAATGCATTGTGGATGCATGTAGTTGATTTTTATAATACTTCATTTAATCCTTAATGCTAGAAAGTTACAAAAATCTCCTTTTTATAATGGATGGTGAACTTGCGTTACACTCATTGCAGACATCCACTGGGTTGCTTTCTGGAACGCCTTCTCGTATCAGACAGCAACGGCAAGCCAGAGTCAGTGGTAGGGAAAGCATGGTGTTGGATGGGGCTCCAGAAAGACCCAACGCTGCCAAAAGTGTAGAGAGAAAAAATGACAGTCATGTGTTTGGGCTGAAGATTTTTCTTAATTGAAATTGGCAAATGGTTTGCAATAAAATTCTGCGTTCCTGACTTGTGTGCAGTCCTCCGTTCACAATGGCATTGCTGCAATCTTAAATGGCTTTGGCAGCATTTGCTCCATCAAGTCATCGCCTTGCTTGTTGGCTGGCTGTGAGTGTGGGGGTTTCCCTGCTTCTGCTCAGCCTTGGGAATTAGTCTGAGACTCAGTCTGAGAGTTGGATTCAGTCGTAGAGCAACTGTTATCCTGACATCAGGAGAAAAACTTTGTTTCTGCTTTGATTCTGACTCTGTACATACAACTGAACTCCAACACTGGTAGTTCTGGGGCAGAAACAGTTTTCCAGCACAAAGAATAATTTGGATTTTCAGTTACAGAGATTTGTGATTGGGAGCAGGGGTCAAATAGAATGTGTCACTTGACTTTTTTTTTTTTCCTTTTTTTTTTTTTTTTTTAAAAATCAACAGAAGCCCAAAACTGATAGTGAAATAAAAAGATGGAGGTAGGAGCAAAGATGTACCTTACGAGACATGTCGTTCATTGTAGTGCAGCAGAACAGCTTAGTGAGATAATATCTGAAGTTGCTAAAGCTGAAACTTGAATCACTGAGGTAGACCGCATCTTTTTCCTTGTTTTAATTTATTTTCTTTCTTTTTCTTTTTTTCTTTTTTTCTTATTTTTAAAAAGAGTGAATTCACTTCTCCTGCATGAAGAGTCTTCAAACTGTGATCCTGTCACTTGAAAGGGGACAAAAAAACCCTCAGCATCTCTCCAGAGGTTTTCAGAGGGGAGTGTGTGTTGAAAGGAGGTGTTTGAAGAGGTTTCATCAGCCTTTTCTAAGGCTCATGCAGGAGAGGATGAATAGGTGCCTCATGTAGGGTTGGGGTTGGAGTGTGATCATGCAGGGCTCAGCTGGGAGTATAGCGCATCACGGCAGCACTCTCTCCTCGTGCCCTGAACATCATCCTTAAGTTATTGTTACTAGGTGCTGTTCCTGCATTAAATATGTTTGTGACGTGTGGCAGGAGAGAGAGAAAATGCTTTCCAAGCCCATGAAAGACTATGTTTAAAACCGTTCCCTCCCACTTAAATTTGTAGCGTAAATTGCAGTGATTAGTGATGGGTAGCAAATGGGGTTTGCATCCCACTGAAGTTTCAAGATTTTGTAAATGGTATTACTTAGCATTAAGACGTTAGGGAGAATTTCTTTTAAAAACCTGCAGAGATGGGGACTAGCTAAGGCTAGCCAGTTGAGGCAGGGACATAATAGATTGAAATTCAAAATTGCTGTTTTGCTTGACTAATGCTGCATACTTGCACCGTCTATCCCATGTTCCATAGCCATTTAAAGAGAGTATGAAACCCTCTCCAGATATTTAATGATTTTTTTAAAACGAAATTAACTATTGACTTAAAGGAAAACTCATTTAAAATACTGTTCTCTGTACAACACCAAGGGCATGTTTCTGGCAGAGGGGGAAGATCTCCCATCAGAGGAGGACAAGGCACGACGGCCTTGCAGTGTAGATACTCATCAAGATAGAAGTTCCAGTCCAGGGACCAAAGTTGGCAGAGTGGCAGAGCAGTACTTTGAGCTCAAGTTCTGACTATCGAGAGGTGTTTTAGGAACAGCTATTCCATTCTGGTTGTGATGAAAACGTCAATAAAACTGATGTGTTCTTGCAAAACCTCGCTTCTTTTTTTGTTGTTTTTTTTTTTTTGGTAAGTGAGCTGATTTCTCTATCTGTCTCCCATATTAAAAAAAAAACTACTGCATTGAAGAAGCCAGATCTTACCAAGTACCTGACTGGAAACACAAGCATTCCTCCTGTGAAATCTAAAATTCAAGCTGCCAACTCTAAGTTAATTTTTATTTTTATCCTCAATGTAATTTTGGTTAGAAGCAGTTTGCTGCTACTTTTTCTGATGTGATTCATTTTTTTCTTTATCCTTTCCTTAAAAACCCTGTGGGCAGTTCGGCACCCTGAGCTATCTGGTGCAGTGTTGGTGGCTGAGGTCCCTGCTCAGGAGTGGGTGGCCCGGCCCCAGGGAAGAGCTGGAGCACCTGCTGCAGGACAGAAGGATGCCAAAAGGAGTTGAGGGGCACCATGGATGGGCAGCAGCCATGCGCTGATAACTCAGTGCCCGAGGGAGCTGGGGGAACACTAGTCTGCTTTGCCTTAGTGTTGTAGTTAACATCGTCTTTAGGTGGGGAAGACTGATGCAGTTCCTTTAGGCCCTGGACCTCATGGCAACGGGGACGAGAAGTAGCGTGTATTCCTGGCCAGGCAGGAGAAGGGCTCTGGAGAAGTCTGTGAAGCTGTGGGGCTGAAGAACCACAACAGGAGTTAATGTCAATGCCAGTGTTACCAGCTCTTTGCTCAGGTTGAAGTGATGAATCAGATTTGAGGCTGTGTGATACCTAAGCCATTGTACTGCCATAGTCTTTTGTCATTGCCTTTGCCGTTTTTGTGTGTGTGATGAGTGCTAATGAAGTTTGTAGTGTTCTGCTGTGAAATGCCGGAGGGTATAGCTGCTGGCAAGATGAGTACAGAGATGAAAGCAGACTGAGCTCTAAAATATTGGTAGCTTCATCAGGGAGAGGAGATTGTCCTTTCAGCTTTCTACTTTCCATCCTTGCTGTTTGCTTACTCCTTTCCCCTTGCTGCTGCCTTGGGCCTTTAACCTTTTTTGTACCTCTGCCTCCCATCTCCCCCAGCCCAACAGAAATTCACCTGTGTTTTATTAATTTATTTTTTTAAAAAAAAGTTTTGAGCACGTTTTGACGTCTCATGCTCAAATTGCATTTTCCTGGCGTTTTATTTATACTCACCTGGGAGAGACAAACTTGAATAACATGGTGAGGCATTTATGCTAGTGTTTTTTGTATGTGGCAGTAGTCTTTCTTGGACTACTGTACCCAAGTTGGGGGGCTGTAATCCCTGCAGCCTGATACCCAGCACGTACCTTCCCAGACCCCGTTCACAGACGACATGTGCTAAACAGTGCTGTTTGCTAAGTGCCCCGGAGTCCAGGATGAACCGTGAGTGCAGCTGGGTACCGAAGCAGCAAGTTTGGCATCTACACATGTTCCAGAACATGGAAGGCTGTAAAACTTTCTGCTAGAGGGAGAAGGTGGGGGAAAGAAAAGCCAGTATATCACAGGAACATCTCGCACAAAAGACTACAGGCTACAGAAACTAACGCTGTCATCCTGCCGAGGATTTCAAAGTAGTGTTTGTAGCCTGCATGCAGAAAACCGAATTTGTGTTCAAGCCAGTGCTTTCTCTTGTGTAATACCCTATGCCCGAACTGGATCCAGCTGGCCACCTACAAAAACACAATAAATGCTGTATTGTTTTTACTCAGAAATGAAAATCGGAAGTCCTAATTTTATTACAGAAAAAATATTCAAGCTCATATCTTTATATAATATTTAAATATAGGGGGAAAAAAGCAAAGGACCCAAGTTTGTGGCAGTTGTGCTGAATCTATGCAGAATAAGATTTTCTTAAAATTTATGGCTGTTTTATTCAATTTCCATTCAATTGTCCTTATCAGACATTTGTAGCTGTATATCCCATCATCTGTTACTTACTTAGATAACATGGCAATTTTGCTAACACGTTCAGCTTTAACACTTGTTTTCTAATTAGGAAAAAGCTTGTTTTGAGATGAAGAACCCATGGTTACGCTGGTTAGCTCTGGAGTTCAATGCAAGGCTTTCTGTATTTAAACACTAATGCAAACTCTGTAGTAACCAGTGGTGATCTGCTAATGGAGGTCTGCGTGCATAGATTCTGTCAAGGATGGCTCTCCTTAGTTTTGTCTCTGAACATTTTTGTCTTGCAGGTGAAAAAAGCCAAGATGCAGGAATCCAGAGAACAAAGCTTGAGGTACGTAATTTTCAATTTGATTTTAGTGTGGAGCAGTTATTGATGTTGTTTTATCATTATAAGCTTCCATTTTAGAAGCTTGCACATGGTTTTCTTTTTCAGAGAGGTAGGGCAAATATAAGTCACTTTTGTATTTGCTATAATTTTGAGATTAAGTTCCCAATAAAAAAAAATTAACTGGCCATTTGATATGAAGCTTTTATAAAAGTGGCTACAAAGTCTTAATTGCATCATCAAGCATCCTGTTTTTCACAGAATCTGATGAGACTGTCATGTACTGCACATAACATGCATTTATTCTGGCAAGACTCAGAATATTTTAATAATAACTGTGCTATGACTCTCAGCAAAACTATGTGGATAACTGTTTTGAGAAATTAAACCCTCTCAAATTGATAGCCTCTTCTGTTTAAAGCTATTGTATTGTACTATTTTTAGCCTCAGTAGATGCTTTCTGGTGTATGTCGTATTTAGGAATTAATCACTATTATTACACATAGTGAGAATAGCTATAATAGGGTTTATTCTGTTCCTGTGAGTAGTAGCAAATACTGTGAAGAAAGATTTCTTTTTGGAGCCTCTGACATCCCAATGTGAGTGAGGAGGAAACACTGTGTCCCCCATTCATGCAGGAGTGGACATGATGTGTTGAAGCCCTGAATGGGGACTTTAGTACATATTTTTTTTTAAAATCAAAGGGAATACTTTAACAGGAAACAGTTAACAAACAGCGTGTGAAATTCATTATATGTCTAAAAGTTAGAAATTTGAGCTAATCACTGCAGGCTCTCTTTCTAGCCGGAATGAGGTGAGATGAACCATGTCCTAGGAGGATTTTTTCTCTCTGTTGGCTACAAAGGAGCTGAGGGTAGCATGGGCAGGTCTGAACATGCTGGAGTGAATGGTGTTGATTCTCCTTCAGCGCGTCACCCTGCTTCAGTGCAATCACAGCTTTCCTACAGGCACCAGTAGCCTCAAGATTTGAGTGTAAACATCCTTATATAGTATTTAAAAATAGAATGGGGAGGAGGGATAAAATTGTGTTTCTAACCTGCTTAAATATTCTGTTTAAATATTCTGGGTCTATTTTGATAAAACTATATATGATCTTTGGTTTGACCTATGGAATAGTTTAAAATATTTATTGCACTTGTTTCTCCTCAGAAACATGATTTTCAGCCAATGTCAATACTCTGGCTGTATTTGTCTTAGACGGATTGTGGAAGTGGGGAGGGGAAGAGCTGTACTCAGTGAGGGTCATCTCTCTTGGGAGTATTAAGCATCTGTAAGAGTCTTAACACTTTTGTGAATACAGCGTGCTCTGCTGGTCAGGCTGGTCTGCGGGACACTCTCGGTGGTGCACGGCAGCCACGGTGCAAGTGAGAATTTTTCTCTGAGTTGGTGAGAATTGAAAAGTTGTAAATGATGGAGAATAAGAGCACTTGGGATGGATGTGTCCCAAGAGGATCTTTGGAACAGGTCCTCCTGGAAGCTATGCTAAGGCACATGGAGGACAGGGAGGTGATTCGAGACAGCCAGCACGGCTTCACCAAGGGCAAGTCCCGCCTGACCAACCTAGTGGCCTTCTACAATGGAGTGACTACATCAGTGGACATGGGAAGGGCTACAGATGTCGTCTGTCTGGACCTCTGTAAGGCCTTTGACATGGTCCGCCACAACATCCTTCTCTCTAAACTGGAGAGGTATGGATTTGATGGGTGGACTGTCCGGTGCATGAGGAATTGGTTGGATGGTCACATCCAGAGGGTAGTGGTCAATGGCTCCATGTCCAGATGGAGATCGGTGACGAGTGGCATCCTGCAGGGGTCCGTATTGGGACCGGTACTGTTTAATATCTTCATCAATGACATAGACGGTGGGATCGAGTGCACCCTCAGCAAGTTTGCAGAGACACTAAGCTGGGTGGTGTGGTTGACACACCTGAGGGATGGGATGCCACCCAGAGGGACCTGGACAAGCTCCAGAAGTGGGCCCATGTGAACCTCATGAGGTTGAACAAGGCCAAGTGCAGGGTCCTGCACCTGGGTCAGGGCAACCCCTGGTATCAATACAGGCCGGGCGATGAAGGGATTGAGAGCAGCCCTGCCGAGAAGGACTTGGGGGTACTGGTGGATGAAAAGCTGGACATGAGCCGACAATGTGCGCTCACAGCCCAGAAGGCCAACTGTATCTTGGGCTGCATCAAAAGCAGCGTGGCCAGCAGGTCGAGGGAGGTGATTCTGCCCCTCTACTCTGCTCTGGTGAGACCCCACCTGCAGTACTGCGTCCAGCTCTGGAGCCCTCAGCACAAGAAAGACATGGACCTGTTGGAGCGGGTCCAGAGGAGGGCCACGAAAATGGTCAGGGGGATGGAATGCCTCTCCTATGAAGAAAGGCTGAGGGAGTTGGGGTTGATCGGCCCGGAGAAGAGAAGGCTTTGGGGAGACCTTATTGCAGCCTTCCAGTACCTGAAGGGGACTTATAAGAAAGATGGCAGCAGACTTTTTAGCAGGGCCTGTTGCGACAGGACAAGGGGTGATGGTTTTAAACTAAAAGCAGGTAGATTTAGACTAGATATAAGGAAGTCATTTTTTACACTGAGGGTGGTGAAACCCTGGCACAGGTTGCCCAGAGAGGTGGTAGATGCCCCATCCCTGGAAACATTCAAGGTCAGGTTGGATGGGGCTCTGAGCAACCTGATCTAGTTGAAGATGTCCTTGCCCATGGCAGGGGGGGTTGGACTAGATGACCTTTAAAGGGCCCTTCCAACCCAAACTATTCTATGATTCTGTGATAAGAGCCACAGGTATGTGTGTTGAGGAGCAGCAGTGAGAAAGAGAGCGGAAACATGGGCTGGTATAGTACGGTCAGAAACATTATTTTATCTATTACATTTTCCACAGGAAGTGATCACAACGAGCAGCTCTCAACCTACTTGCAAACTGCATGCCATTTAACAGCCGCAGATAGACTATCTGTGTCACAGCATCACAGCATTTTTTCCACCAAGAATAATAGTAGACAAATACCCCGAGTCTGTGTAGAAATATGTTATTTTCTTGCAAAACTCATGCTATATTATGGAAGTCTGTTCAGCTACTAGTATTGAGAAAGATTTCCAAAGATTTTGGTTATAAAGGTTTTCAAGGGGAAAAAGACAGGTTATGCGTTTTGGTTAAGCTTCACTCCCTCTCACTAGCCAAAGGAAGGAAACTCACTTGCCTTATAACCAAACCCATGGCACTCACTAGCCAACTCCCCCCTTACCCTGTCCCAGGAAAGCTATATCTCGTGCCCCAGGGGATTACCTTGAACCCATCCTGGAGCAAGGAGCTGCACAACAGGGGCCTGTCACAGCCTGAAGGAGCAGTCCAGGGGAGGATGGAGCTACTAGGGCATTGCTGGTTGATATCACACACTCCTCGGCTTCTCCTTCCCCCACGCCTGCAGGAACCAAGTAAATGCCACTGTGAGTGTTATGTTGTGGCCCTGCTATCATGGACTCCTGTGTCCACGGGAGGTTGCCTCACTGCCGGGTTCGTCCCTGAAGACCAGTGTTGAAGCATCCTTGAACTGGCTGTCACTTCTGTGCTTAAGAAATGTTCACACGTTACTAGATTATTTTGGATTTGTCACGCACCATTTCAGTTACATGTCAATGTTTGCTTTGTTCATATGTAGAGTAGGAAGTACAGATAATTTCTTAATGAAACTGCTTCTTCCTTTTATGACTGCCTTGCTGGCTTTAGTTTTATTATTGCTAGTTCTGCAACACAGTTTTTCATGAAGTTTTGAGGCATCTGTGTGCTATTCTGATATTCTCAGGCTGCAGTTTTACAAGGTGAAGGAACCAATATAACTGCTTATTGCTGCTGAGAGGGGGAGTTCTGCTTGTAGCTCAAGTGTGCACCAAGCATGGTGCTTGCTGGATCCCTCCATGAGCTGAGTCTATTCAGTATCCCAGCAAAAACAACTGCACGGTTTCTGTGCTGGATGAGCAAGTTAAACTCTCATGGGGAGCCTGATGGGTGCCTGAGCTGATGCAGGGGAGCAGGAGGCCATGCCTGCGGAGCAGGAAAGAAGTTCATAGTTTCCGCTGCAGGCGGCAGCACCCAGCTGCTAGGTCTGCTGAGCTGTCAGTGAAGCTACAGCCTTATCTTGAGAGACCAGTTGGTGAGTAAATGCGCTGGAGGTGATGACAGTTTAATGTCTAATTAGAGCTGCGAATCTCTCTCTTGGGATCTCTGTGTGAAATATCAGAGAGTGCAGAGCTAGTTTCTGTTAGGTGTCAGTTTGCCTCGATTAGGAAGGTTGAACCCAGGGGTTACGATGCCCCAGGATGTTAATTTAAGACTTCATAATGCTAATTATTAGCCTTTGTTTGTCCTGGCAGTCATGTGAGCAACACAGAAGTCAGCGATCAGAAACCTGAGTCTTCAAGCCTTGGTTCAAACCTTCCCATGTCCAGTGAGAGTAAGTATCTTCTGGAGTTCTGCTCCCACTGTCTTTCCTCTTTTCTTCCACTGGTCTCGTTACTTTGCTTCATCAAGCACAAGCTTTGTCTCCTTGTAATCTTTAGCCTGTCCTCACTATCATTTGTAAAGTTAAAGTTTGCTGTGATGCTTACAAAGCGTTAATGCCTGATGGTAAGCAAATATCTCTTTCTAACAGATATTTTTGTGTCGCTGCCCCCCAGCTTGCTGCTGGGTACTGCTATGTCTTATACATGATTTTTCTTGAGGGAAGGGGTTGAGTTGATCAATAATAATGCCTTTGTAAAAGATGGTATTTTTATAAATAATTATCTTTACACAGCTGGTTGGATCTTTTGTAATAATATGCCAAACACTTAATGTTAGACTCTGAACTGTATTGAATGTCTGCAGAAATTCCTTATGAAATAAATGGAGGGGAAACTGAGGCAGGAAATAAAAAGATTGCATAGTGAGAGGTGGAATGTATCCTTTCTTGGGGTAAAAAGAGGGCTGGAGGTTATTACAAAAGTAGGATTCCTGTGTAAAATACCTTTGACTGCCCATACTTACTTATAAGAGTAAATCAGCTCAACTTGATTGAAAATATGTAACATGTAACTTTCCATTGCTAACTGATTGCATCTTTACTATTTTAATCAATGTACTGTGATGTTGCAGTTGCAGGAGTTACCAGAAGTTTTAGCCTGCAAAATCTGCTGCCTAACTGGATAAGTCATCTACAAATTCCAGAATTTGCATGCAGTAGTATTGTGGGTTTTTTTTCTTTTTTTGCACCATTACCTAATTCTTTATATGCTATTTTAAAAATAAGAACTCTAGAAATACCATTACTACATTACTATTCAGATGAATATTGACATTCTTTAAAAAAAAAAAAAAAAAGACATTTTTGCATGAGAGATGTGAGAATATCTGACAAGTGTTCAATGAAAGTCTTTAGGTCCAAAAGTTCCCAGTTTGCGTTTCCTGTTGTATCCTTGTGCTACATGGGCTTCACACCATGAGTAAAGGCAAACACTGAAGACCAGAGGGTGGTGATTTGTGGAGCATTCAGAAGGTTCAGAGTGTGTGGCTGATGGTTTGTATTTCTCAGCCGCTTATGCTCAGATTACATTAAGAGGAGGTTATTTAGGTAGCAGAATGCAAATGTTACAGTTAGGGTTGCCTGGTCAAACTAACTTGCTCCCCTTAGTGGATGTAGCTGATAAGAGAGTTAACTACATGATGATACAAGAACAATAATGTTGTAGGACTGTTCCAGATAGGGAAAGCCCGACTTGTTGGAGCACATCACTGGCATCTGGAGCAAATCCTAAGGCAAAGTATGCTGCCATCTGTGACGTATTTCTTTTTGAAGGCTGTTAGTTGAGTCTCACTCCAGAAAGGAGAGGGAAAGTGCAGTCTCTTGTCACGTTATAGTGATGGAGGATCCAGGCCCCTGGACCCGTATAAGAGATACACTGTTAGCCTGGATCCCCTCCTAGGCAGGGCTGGAACCTGGGTGCTTTGCCTGCTTCCAAACTGGCTTCAGATGAATAAGCTGGATCCACAGCAGCACAGCTGTGTTTGCTAAGAATTTGGGTATGGTGCTTGTAGATCCGAACTGGTAAACCCGTGTACTGTGCAGATTTACAGTCACAAAAGTCATCTAGCTTGGAGATCACTGCAGCATACTGCACTACGGGGGTGGCATGTGCCACAGGGATTGTACAGTGCCAAATTCTGTGCCAGGGGTCCTGCGCGTCCTTGCTTTCCTAGTTTGATGGACAGCTGAGTATTTATCAGGTCAGCTCATCTGAATCCAGGGCTTTTTTTTAATGGCTCTTGGCTTAAGACATACCAACGCAAGCCCCCCTCTCCACCCCAACCCAGAATGCTGTAATTAAGAAGTCATGTATGGGGTATACTAGAGCCATAGGCAGTGCTAAGTGAGAAGATTTTGAACATTTCCTCCTTGGATTTGCAGCCTGAGTGACTCTCTTCTTACCAGTTTTGGAGTGCAATTGCTGCGGATTTATTCAAGCAGAAAAATGGAAACATCCCATTAAATATAACTGCCAAATTTCTTTAGAGGTCATCTGAATTTGGACTCTGAGCCTTGTGCACTGCAGCTCCTCCTGTTGTCACTTGATGTGTGGGATTAAGTTTGTTGAGCTGGGAGTTGCTCCTTTTTAAAGGAAAGACAGATTGCTGGAGCCATGCTCTGGGTAGAGTGTGTAGAAAAGGGAAGGGGAAGAGGAAAGCTTGGCAAAACAAGCGTCTACTTTGGTCTCTGCTCCGGGACACAGAAACGAAATGTTAAGCTTGGCACAGATGAAGACCCTTTGGCATATGCAAGGTTTTAGGCAGGGCTGGAATCAAAGTTTTATCATGAGAATTGCAAAAGATGACAGTACCAGCTGGTAAAGAGAAAGAGCACTGTTACAAAGGGAGAAATAGTATTGACTGAATCATCTACCTGCTGTGAACTGGCAAGAAAAACATTTTTGTGCTGTTTTAACAGTGCATGTTTTGAGAATTTGCTTTGAAACAGATATTCAAGGCACTAAAAAACCTTTTTAAATCCTGTGTCTTGGTTAAAATGTACTGTGCATGCTGATATTTAATTGTCATTATTTGTTGAGTTTTGAAATTGCCTGCGTAATTATACAAACTATTTTTTTTCCAGTTATGACATGCACTGATTATATCCCAAGGTCATCAAATGATTATACCTCACAAATGTATTCTGCAAAGTAAGTCGAACAATTGTTACTAAATTCTGTAACTCTTACTTCTTTCTGAAGTTATCTTTTTGCATCTTTATGCATTTCTGTAATGCTGTAAATCACACTTTCGTATCTTCTGGCAACCGATACTCATTGCTGCGGACACTGAAGCTGATAGAAGTCACCCTTTGGCTTCAGTGGCTGTTGTCGTATGATCACAAGGCTAAATGAGCCACTTCAAGTAATTAACAACACAATAGTCTTGTTGAATAATGCCCATAATATTTGAGGAGTAAACAAACTGGACATAAATGAATATAAGGGGAATATAAGATTTTCTGGTCATTTACCATGTTTGGGGATCTTAATAGTTCTTCCCATTGCAGCATAGTAGGCCTTAATCCCCCATGCTTGCTTTTGTGTGGTCTCTTTGTGTGTTCCAGTAGTTTTACACGTACTACTACATTGATTTAGCTTTAGGATTTGGTGTTGTGAGGCATGATAAGTGAAGCTAATTGCTCGTGCCTGTCGGAACGGAGAGTTTGTTCTTCCCCTCTCACCCTGCCCTCCCAGTCCTGGAATAAGCACTGGTGCTCTGGCATCATGGAGGAGAGAGTTTCCCCTGGTGTCACTGTAAGAAACAGGCAGCGTATATAAAACCAAGAGCCTGTCGTATTGGGAAACACAAGTGGGTATTACACTAAGAGCACGTGTCAGTGCGTATTGTTTCTTATTCCTAAAGCAATTTTTTTATGTGTCTTCTGGTTTGGAGGCTGAAAGATGCATAATGTAAATAGTTCTTTTTTACTTTTATTCTTTTTTTTAATAAGGCCATATGCACATATCCTTTCTGTACCTGTATCGGAAACAATGAGCCCTTACCCTGGTCAAACTCAGTACCAAGCACTACAGCAGTCTCAGCCCTACACCATCTACCCCCAGACCACCCAAACCTACGGACTACCTCCTTTCGGTAAGAAGTAACTTTTCAAAGACTTCTCAGTGCCTGCAATTATTGTCTTATGTCTCATTAAAAAGCCAATGTTAAGCTTAACCAGGTGTGTTGGAGAGAAGAGTTTGTAGGAGAGCACATTTCTAACTTAAATTGTAGATCAGTATCTACAGTACTGATGGGTCTTCATATTATAAAATATTATTTCTTACAAAGCTGTTTTCGTGGCCATTAATTTGGATGTCTCTCCTGAAGCTTGCCAGATGGTTCTTAGTTTGGGATCATAATTTTCTCCAATTGTGGTATAGCTGTGTTTGTGCAGTTTCCTGTCAGTGAAATCACACAAGACCCCATACTACAGCATCTCTGCTGAAGGTATTTTTCCTTTCCTTTTTGCTGGCCAGGATTGAGACTTTTTTGTTATTTCATCTTTCACCAAATGTAGATTTCATGCTAAAATGTCTCCAAGTTTACTAGGCAAATAAGTTTGCTTAAGTTGCTCTAATACTTGAGCCCTCTATTAGCCGTTCCAGTTTTTGCAAATGATTGAAGGATAAGAGTCCTGTCATAACTGAGCAGCTAAAGCTCGATGGCAGGGTTTGAGCTATTCACCCTGTGCTTCCTTTATAGTGCATGGAGGGAGAGATGCACCTCTGGGGTGTTGGGCTGTTTTAGAAGATAATGGCCATCTTTCTCCATGATGTATAAAGGGAGTTCAGGATGAGTAGTACAGACAGAAACATCTAACTTCTGGGCGGGTTAGCTAGTGAAAGGAGCTGCCTGGTCTTTCCTTGTACTTTGTATATTAAAGTGTCAGGCACTGGGGAAAAAAACACACGATTGACTATCCCCCACATGTATGAAATTTTATGACTGATTATTAAAAAATAACATTTTAACTTCTCCTTTCATTTTTGATGTTGCCCTGCTTGGTTTCATATGTAAATATTGTATATTGTTGCCAGCTGTGTAGTGTATGGTGGCGGAGGCTGTTTTGCCCCTTAGCACCTCGCTCTAATGAGAGGGGAGAGCATCTCCCTTCCATGCAGGTAACCTGGGGGAGCACCACATGTGCTGTCAGTGAGCTGCGCAGCTGTGAGATAGCCGTGAAGTGTCTGTCTCAGGGGCTTGTGGTCGTGCTGCATAACTAAATGAACAGAGCCTCTTGCAGATCTATCTGTAGTGCTAAAATCTTAGTATCTTGAAGTGTAAAAGGATGAATTTTTTCCTAGCTGAAGAACTAGATGTCTTTGAATAAAACCAGCAACATTTATGGCTTTTGTTAGCTGCTGACAGAGCAAGGACTTGTATATAAATTACAAAACAATTTATTTGTTGTGGTATTTTTGAAAGATGGTGTAGAAAAGATGATACAACTAGGCTCAGTTTTATTAGACATAAGTTACATTACTAATTCTGTTTAAAGTAATATGGCACAAATTGTTATCTTTATGAGAAGGGTCAATATGTAAAACGAATCTACATACCTTTCTTTTTTTTTTCATATATATACACCTGGGATTCATGAAAAGGAGTTTTCTTGTGGTTGAGGGATCCTTAGGAAGAAAACGATGGCTTTGTAGTAACTGGGACACAAGGGTTTGATCAAACAGTATCTCCCAACTCTCTTTTGCGCTGTATTAATGCTGAGGTACATTGTTCCGACAGATCACTTGAATACCATAAAGTGGGAGCTTTGCCGAGTGTAAGTGTTGGGCTGTTTTATTAGCAACTCAGGGCTGTTTTATTAGCAACTCAAGGCTCTTCAGGAGAATAGAGTCATTTGGGTGGCTTTTTGGTATTTGCTGCTTCTGAATTTCTAGCTCAGCCCCTGCCAGTAAGGTTCAAGTATGACCGCCATTTCAGAGATTTTTAAAAACAACCAACCCTCCCCACCACCTGGCGGTGGTCTTAGGATTTCTAGTGGGCAAGGACCTAGTTGACTATGTGTTACGTGTCCTGGGGAGCCGAAGGTCTTTGCCTGTTGTGTTTTCTGAGCTCCCTTCATTCCTCCAGGAGAGCTTTTCCCTGGAAAGCTGAATCAGTGCGGGGAAGTCTGATGCTGTGTCCATACCCAAGTCTTCAGCTGCCAGTGCAATTTGTCTGCTATCTTTCTAAACACTCTGCTCCTTGTCTTTTTGTCCAGTTGTAGTGTTGGGTGTTGTCACAACAGCCTGCTACCTACAAACCATGCCCGACCCCATGTTATAGTTGCTGGAACATGCTTGTCTTCCCTGGGTTGCCTGCACTTTGGTTTCAGTGCCTTGTTGCACTGGATTTTGCTATATCTGAACAGTGGCTGGTAGTTTTCTTTACTTAATGTATTTGGTGTTTATTGATAGTTTCTTGTGAATGGTGCGCTGAGGCTGCTTTGTATGTTCTTAGGTATTTTACTGTGTGGCCTTTTTTTTTTCTAAAGGCAAATATGTGTAAATATGTGGAATGCTCCCTTGAAGTGTTGGGCCAAGATGTTTAAAAAGGTGTTTTAGACTTATCTCTAAATTTTTTTGGGGGAGGGAGGATGTAGCAGTTTTTGTTAGGTTTTTTGTGTGTGTGATGTTCTGTTGGTGGTAGTGGTGGCGGCTGTATTTGGGGGGCGGGGGGGAGGTGTTTGGTTTTTTTTAATCCAAAGGCTCTGGAACTTGGGGGTACTTAGCTGCTTCAGTGTTATACTCTGAATGTAACAGTAGAAATTCTTCTGAAGACCTAGGCAAGAGATCAGCATTTTCTGTTGACTTATAGGAACTTTTGTCTGTTAAACATATTCTGAAATGTGATCTGAAATGTCTTGGTATGGATTTTGAGGTCTATTATTAAATACCTGAATTTTTAACCTGAATTTAAGTGTTAGGAAGATGTTAAAAGTCCTATTTCCAATAATGGAAATCATACTGGAGTAGTACCTGCTCGATCATACTGACCGTGCATGGTGTGATGGACAGGTGGAGGGTAGAGGACATGCACAGTGCAGAGGAAATTCTACAAATTGTTTCTGCTCACAAAATCTCCACTGAGCAGGTGAGGACTTGGCCAGCTTGGTCAGATGTTTTACCAGCATCAAAGGGCCTGTTCCAGAGGTTTGCATGACTTTCTGCTGTGTATTTGTTTCTATGCCAAAAAGAAGGCATCATGGATTATCTAACCAGAACAAAGCAAATGTATTTTAAGTACGAAATTCAAGCAAGCTGACAAACACAAGCATAGTCTTGAGATCAGTCAGGTCAGGATGCTGCTTTCAGAGAAAAGATGACCTATGCTCTTGCCAGTTTGTCACTTCTCCTTGTGCTGTAATACTTTTTTTGGTGGTGTTTAGTGCATTGTTCTTCATGGGACATACTTGTGGTCTGGAGAGATTTTATTAAAGAAGCATTAAAATAAGAGTAGTGACATACAAGCTGCATATGTGTGGCTGTAAGTTGGTGTTAGAAACACTGGATGTGATGGTTTACATTAACTCAAGAAAAACCTACAAGTGATGGACTATCCTGAGTGGGTCCTTTCCACTTACATAGACATGTCCTGCGACATTCTTCTGCCCCAGGTGTGGTGCTGCCGTTGGACGTGGAGGGGTCTCGTTCCCCCTCACCCGGCTTCCTCTCTGTCATCCTCAAGGCTGTACTAGCTTATAAATGCTGCCTTGCAGAATGAGAGGGAAGGACATGTGCCACCAGTCTGAGAGTGTACCTTGCTGTATGGAAAGTAGAACATGTATATACTGGGAGATGACAAAGAGACAGTCATGGAAAGCAGGGTCTGAAAGATGCCTTAACACATGACCTGAGTCAGCTCCTGCACTCACACCCAACCAACCCTGCGAACACCTCTGACGTGTGTGTCTGACCTGGTGTTACACTCCTCGTGATAATTACCCTACATCATTCAGAGTTGGTTTGTGTTTCATTGTCACGGTTATTAGGCACTTCCGTGTGTCCTGTGACCATCTCATTATGTTGCTGTCTGCTCCTTGTCCCTCTATCTTGCACTGTAAGGAACTGTTGGTTACTGTCCCATCTAAAAACTACTCACCTATTTGAAGATTGTGGCACTCCCTTTCCAGACTAAACAAATACAGCTACTCCCACTCTCCTTAGAGGATCTGTTTCCCGTATGTTTTATTCTGGAGTTTCTGCAATATATCTACAATCTTTCTTAAATCAGTCTTTCCCTTTTGTTTGCTAATTATCACGGTTCTCGAGGTTTGAAACAGTAACGAAGATGCAACTTGAGAGTCGAAGAATCAAAACCCTCGTGTGGCTGTACAGATAGGTGAATGACTTAATTTGACTCATAGGTGACAGTTTGAGATCAGGTATGTAAATAAATCAAAGAGCTGTTGCAGAATTTAATTCTGACAAAGCTGCAGCACAGAGCGAGCTCTTAGAGTGGTGGCTCTTGTCCAGGTCTATAGAGTCTCCCGTGTTCTTCTGGGTAAGAGACTTGGAGCTCGTAGCCCGTGGCTCATCCTGCTAGAGCAGGTGAAAGGCTGCAAATGGCTTTCGCAGCCTTGGTACTGTTTTTTGGGGGTTTAAGGAGGAGGGTGCTCTTCCAGCTGGCCCTGAACTTTGTGTCTAGCTCCAAACGTCCTTTGTCCCTCTGCTTTGCACACTCCTGCTTGTTTTTAAGTAGATCTTCTCAACTGATTCCTGCTTTCTAACCAGGGCCAGGGAGAAATGCCTTTGACTTTGGCTATATGTCTGGAAACACTTAAACAAAAGCCTGAAGAGCCCTGAAGAACCAGGCCTGAGCTGAGCTACTTCAGTTGGATGCTGTTTTCACCACTGTCAGTGCAGTAGACTAGACCTTAACACGGCACCTGAGCTGAAACCACACTGCTTATGTGTGCCTTGTACAGATGAATTACAGTCACTTTGCTGTCTCTGCGCTTTGCCCAGTGTTGTTACAAATGCTTTCCAGAATGGCAGGAAATGCAGAAGAAACATTTAGGGTTTTTTTTTTTTCCCCCTTTTTTTTGAGCTCTATATTCGCTGTTGTCAGTCTATGAAAATTACTGACTTTGTGGCTTGTTTTAAAATATTCAACCCAAAGCCCAGTGAAGTCGTGGAAGCATTGACCTTGACCTTAATATATACCAACTTGCTATGTAGTAGCTGAGGTCATTTGCAGTGCTGTGCAACTTAGCCCAAACATCAGAGGGATTAGCAGTTCCTTTATACCGACGTGGCAGTGAATCTTACTGTGACACTAACGGATTTTTAGTTCAAAGCTTTGGAAATTGGTCTTGTTGGTGCTTTTAATTTTCTCTTTTTCAGCCAGTTTTGTCAGCAGTTCTAATCCATGCACAGCCTGACAGTCAGCACTTACTATTGTAGAAATTAAAGATTTTCCATGTGTGATTTGTTACTTGCTTTTGTGACAAGCAAAGATCTTAATCTGAGGTAGCAGCATGCTGTTTGGTCCCAGCATATTTGTTTGTAACTGGTCCAATTTATCTGATTCAGGTGCACTGTGGCCAGGTATGAAACCTGAAAGTGGTTTAATTCAGACTCCATCTACAAGTCAGCACAGTGTTCTTACCTGCACTACAGGGTTAACCACAAGCCAGCCCAGCCCAGCACATTATTCTTATTGCATTGAAGGTAACTTGGCATGGTTTTTATCTGCATCTCTCTCCACCTAATTGAGTCCAGATACCACAAATAGAGAGGCTTGCACGTTTGTTCTTGGTTTGTGCATGCTTCTTTATGCTTTGTCTCTCTTCTCTTTGTGCGTGTGTATGTGTTTGGTTTTGTATTTGCTACATACCTCTGTATGCACCAGGCTGGCTTGTTGGTGCCATGCTGATGGACTTAACAGGGTGAAGAGCAAATGGGAAGGGGAGAGGAGACTAAATGTTGTATTCTTGCATGCCTTTACTGGGAATGCTCTTGCAGCTCAAGCTTTGTTGGTGGTCTTTAGCTTGATGTCAGGAAATATGCTGACTGACATTGGAATTTTTTTTTAAATTACTGTTGGAGGTAGATGGCTCTCATATATTACACCCCCCCCCCCCCCCCCCCCCCACCCCCTAGCTTGGTAGATCTGCTAGAAAGTGAATTTCTCAGTATAGAACTAGCCTACAAATATTCCAACTGCTGGAAGTGCCACATCTAAGAAGCCAGGTGCTGAATTTCACCAGCTTCCAAAGCAGTTTTTAGGAGTACATGTGCCAGCTGAATAATGGAATATTGTTGTTTATGGCAAATATGTGCAAATTGATACTTCTTTGCTAGGCAGGATTTTTGCCATTTATGTTTGGGTGATGAATTGTGAAAACTTGTCTCTTTCTCTGTAGTTTTTAAAAAGCATTTCAGGAATTCTTAATCTATTTCTTGTGTGATATTTTCATAGAATAATTCAGGGACTTCAGGAGATCTTTAGTTCAGCCTCCTGCTCAAAGAAGAGTTGACACTGAATTCAGAACTAAGTTGCTCAGGGCTTTACCTAGTTGGGTCTCACAAACCTCTGAGGATGGTGACTTCACAAATTCCAGTGCCTGACTGTCATCATGGTGAAACTTTTTTTCTTTTGTCAACTCAGAGTATCCCCTCTTTCATATTGTGACCATTTCTCTCCTTCTCCTGTTGTGCACCTGTAGATAGAGCCTGGCTCTGTCTTCTTGATAACCTCCGTGCAGGTACCAGCAGGCTGCTGTCAGGTCCCCCAAAGCGATCTCTTCTCCAGCCTGGACAATCCCATTCCCCCCAGCTGCCCCTCGCAGGGGACATGCTCTAGCTCCCTGACTCTTCTGGTGACTCTTCAGACCCGCTGAATTTTATCAACATGTTTCTTGTGCTTGAGGCCCCAAACTGAATGCTGTATCCAGATGTGGTCTAATGAGTGCCAAGTAAAGGGGAATAACTCTTAAAATTAGCAATAAGTGGGTTTTAGCATATCTTTCACTGATAGGAAGGCCATGCGGTATGTCATGGTACTTGCTTAGCTTGCATCATTGTGACAGTAAATGGCCCAGTGTAATGTTTATCCTTAATTTACTTTTCACGTTCATAACATGAGCAGTACAACGCTGGAAATACTACCTTCCTTCAAACATAACTCTCCTCCAGGTACTCCCACTGGCAGAATGAATTATAATGTTTTATAGCACCAGCTTTAATTGCCAAGGGTCAGAAATGGTTCTGTATAACGTGACCCCTGGCGGGTTTGCCAGTGATATGCCACGGTGAGCACGGCAATCCCTGGGGATTGGTGAGGTGACAGAGCTGCCGTCAGGCCTCACTCCACAGAAGGATTTTAAAACATTTGATCTGTGCTGCTGTGAGAATGTGTGATTTGAAGACAGTTTCCCTTCGGGCTGCTCTTTGAAAGTGCGAAAAAGTCACCTGAATTGTGTAAATGCTATCACTTTTCTGAAAAACTTTTTGCAAACTGGCAGGAAACTCTTCCTTTTTTGGATTTGCTATGTTTCCTTTTCGTCAAATTAGCAAGCAGCTTGCTGAGGGGTCAGCTCAGTACTTGGGCTGGTGCAAGGGAGGTGGTGGAGCAGGAGCTGGAAGGATGGACAAAGTTGCTTTGTTAGTAATCTCTTGAAAATCTCTCTTTTCTCTCCAATCAAAATAGTAGGGTGATACACAGTTGTACGATGCTGCTGTCCCACTGGAGGTGTGTTTCAGTGCGTGCATATGGTTTAGTCTGCAGGTGCTGGACTGAAGTAATGTGATATTTGAACCCTGGTAAATGGTCAGATGCACTTAGTGACTGAGAATTTTGCTTTTTATACTCACCTGAGCTATGGCCATGGTGATATGTCACAGAGGTGCTTGGAAGCACTGGGAGCAACGTGGGTCACATGGCTGCTTCTTGCCTCGCCTCTTCCTTCCCTGTGAGAGCAAAGCAGCCAAGTGAAACATAAAATGCATTAATTGCAATTTCGCTTCCCAGCACATGAAGCAAGTTGAAACATCTTTGAAAACGACTGAAGCAAAACCAAATGGGATGAATAAGGCAGGGGAGGTAGGGATATAAGGTCTGAGGATGAGGTCTGGAAATGGGGGAGAAAGAGAGGAGAAGAGAAAAAGAGTCATGGCAGCTTCAAGGCAATACTTGTGTTTCTGGTCTTCTAAACCTGTGAGCATGAAGTGGTCCCTTTTGGCACATCTGTGCCAAATATTTTTGCATGTTTTTGGCCCATTCACAGGTAAAAGGAAATGACCCACAGTGCAGAAAGAATTGGTTAATCTGTGTAGTGGGAGCTGTTTGTAAAGATCTGATGTGTAACACTGTATAGATAAAGGGTAATTAATTGGAAGGAGACCAGAGTTAAGATAAACAATGAAGTTCATATGAGGGAATCTGTGTTTTTACCATAATCGCAGCACTTGGAATCTTTTTTCTATGATTTCTTAACTTCTGTTATCAATCTCGGAGAAGCAGCCTCTTCAGAGCACTACAGATGAGAATCGCTTCCTGTTTGCTCTCCGTGATAATCTTGACAGAGGTGGTAGAATAATCTGTCTTCTAGGTAGTTCATCTCCTCTGGCTTCGCGGCAGGTTTGTTCTGCATTAGCGAGGATCTTTTCTGGAGAGCTGCTCTTTGCAGTTCCCTAGGAAGTGACATTTTCTTAAGGTAATAACAGCCTTGATCATTTCTGTAACGTGTATAGTTGGAAGGAGTTTTATTTGGAAACTAACCCCTGTTCTCTAGCAGTTGCTTATGAGGAGTATCTGTGATGGGTACCTTACTCTCACAGCTGTGCTTCCAGTAGCTGCATAGCTACTGTAGGTACTTGAGTATCTTCATTACCATTATTGCTGTTCAGTGCAGCCTTTTTCCCTTTTTCTAAATGTTCTCCCCCCAGAATTCTCTCCCATCTGTTTTTGAACACTGCTGCTCCTATCTATGAGGGGATTCCCAGGGGCTAATTACTTACCTTCGTTTCTGCTTCCGCAGAGATGCCACCCTTCACATTTCTCACCCCTTGTAAATACTGTGTATTTCTGCACCTCTTTTTAAGATATATTTCTTTCGTTTTTCATCTTTTTTGAGGCATATTTTGGATCCATTCCTCTTTCCAGGAGCTGTTCAACAGGTAGTATCTGTGCTTTGCCGTAACACAACATACATTGATTAAGAGTTTGTGGTGGGGTCTGTTTCTCTGGGGTAGAAAGACTGAAGCCTTCAGAAGCTTGAGTTCTTCAGTCTTGGGGTGAATTCTGCATGGGTGTTATTTGCAGAAAGTGAGGGCTTTTCTCAGAGTGATGGTAAAGTAGGTGGTGCTGTGGATTTCTGCAAGTCTTTTCATAAGCATCTAAAAGTGATTTTTGGTTTTATTTGTGTGCAGAGAAAGAAGGTTTAGCAAAAGAAAATATTTCTTGGTGGCACCTGGTTTAGTACATCCTGATTTTGTTCATGCTGATTTCATTATTTGTTTTCACTAATCCTTGAGGGTCCCAAAACCCCATGTAGAGTAATGTTTAATGGAGTGGCCCTGTGGCTGTAAAACCACAAAATCTGCTAAATGACTGGTGTTCCCACAAGGTGCTCTAGCAGCCTCTTCTGTGTTTTGGAAGAACCGAATGCAGTGACATGAAGGCTATTAAACATCTTAAAATTCATACTAACAACTACATGTCTCTAATATTTTGTCCTACAAGCTGTTGACAAATGATTTCAGAAAGTCTCATCCAAAAAACAGTTGTAGTCTCACAGGGATATGGGGAGATATGTTTGCTTTCTCCAGTAGGAAGCACCCTTTTTATACTATTTGAAATATTTTTATTATTTCCTTAATTTTTTTTTATCTAATTAGACTAAATATGCTAAGTCTAATGCAGAGAAAATTTTTTTTCTCAGAACTGATTTAAACACATTTATATCCATTTTACTGATTTATTCTGATTAGTTTTCAACTGCTAATAATTGAACATCAGAATGTGATTGTTGTCTTCTCAAAACTTTTAGTAAAGATGTGAAACCATTTTAATTATACTCCAGTTGCTTAGCAGGCATGGAGGGAAAAGATTTCTGAAACATTTGAAAGTACTGTTTTTAAAGATATGCTAGCTCTCCTTCCCTGTAGGCCCAGCTGAATTGTAACTGGTTTCAAAATACACCCCAACTCTTTTATGGCTGTTACAAGCAGAGTGCTGCTGGAAGCACAAATGCTTGCACATAAGCCTAGTAAGTACTTATTTCACAACTTGGATTGGTCTTGTCTCTTGTGCTTTTCTAGAAGCGTTTAATGCAGTAATTCTTAATTTTACAGCATCAACTACCAATGCCAGTCCAGTCTCTACATCCTCAACTGTTGTCAATATTTCCACATCAGCAGTAGCCAGCATCTCACAGGTAAGACTTCTTCCTTGTTATATTTATGTGCAGCATATCCTTCACCTTTGTTTAGCACGTTACTCAAAACTAACAAAGGAGGGCCAAATATTTGCATCACTTCAAATGGAGCACAATGGACACGAGAGTTAAAAGACTCAGTATGTAACTCAAAGTCCGCAAAATTACTCTTGCTGTCTCTCTGACCATGATGCTTTTCCCTTTGGCCTTTGCAGCAAACTCACTTCATCTGTTCAAAGCTGCTTCCTTGTCTGCAGATTGTGTGGTGAATCTTAAATAGGGTGCTGAGATCTCTGCAAGAGAGACAGTGGAGAAGAAACAATAGAACTATTTTGAGAACCAAACCTACAGGGAGGATTATAGGTGGATGTTTTTTGAATGCCTTTGTTCTCCCTCAGCAAGAAAAGGAAAATAGGTTGTACACAAACAAAACAAACAAAAAACCCCCAGTAAAGTAGGAGATGCATTCTGATGGTGCTAGAATAAAACAAAGTCAAAAAGCCTTGCAGCTGGCACAGAGCCCTTTCCCCTGACTGTGACCTGCTGTGGGTAATACATAGCACTGTCAGCAGTTGGCTGCCATTCCGAATATTTAGATATACAAAGGAACCCTTCAATGTCACAACCTTGCGGAAGGAGAATATAGGAAGTGTGGAAAATGCAATGGATGCACAGAAATCCTTGTATGCTTATGCTGTTGCTTTTTAAGGTTCTTACATTAACATAAACTTGCTTGGAGCTGTAAGGGGGAAGAAAAGATTTTCTTTCAGTAGTGCAGACCAAGGTACCTGGTTCAAAAATCCAGGTTGCTCTTTGAGGGAATCGGGAGTGCACAGTGTGCCTGAAGAGTGTGACGTGACATTTGGGGTGGCTGCTTTCTTTGCTATCAGTAGCAGAAATTAAAATCCTCAAGCACAGCTTCAGGTGCTCAGTGATCTCCTCCTAAATGAGTAAATAGTCTTCATAAATGGATGCCTTTCATTACAGCATGCAAAATAATTGCTTGCTGAAGTCAGGACATGAGTAAAGGCAGTTTATTCTGTAGCTCTTGTGGCCGGGATTGCACCCTCAGCCAGTGCCTAAACCACTTTCTGTTGCTGTCAGTACACCTGGTATCAGAAAGTAAAACGCAAGACAAAACCACAAATTCTAGAACACAGACAGTGTGGACTGATGCCGTGGCATCCACTCGATACTCCCCTGTTACTGTCACATCATTCATAATTCCGGAGGCAGAGGAGTGGCCCTGTGATTGCTGGCCTCCTGTCTGCAGAACCTGCCTGTGCAGGGGGCCGTTGGGAAGTCACATCTCTCAACCCTTTTTTGGGATGTCTTACATACGCAGAAAGAAATAGCATAAAGTCAGACTGTGCTTTTGCTGAGATTTCTCTTTGACGGGCATATTGTAGCATAAAAGTCATCTTAATGTAGAATGTTTTCTGAAAGAAGTGTCCTATTATAACTGATCCTTTCTTCTAACAGGAATATCCTACGTACACGATCCTTGGCCAAAGTCAGTACCAGACGTGTTACCCGAGTTCTGGCTTTGGAGTCGTAACACCAGCAGACAGCAACACGGAGAGTACTGCATTAGCAACAACTACGTATCCAACCGAAAAACCAAACGCCATGGTGCCTACACGGACGGTGCAGAGACATTCCTCCGGTAATGCTTGCATCTTTAACAGGGTGGCTGCAAAATACCTGTGATAAACAGTACAGTGTGCAGACATGGGGAAAACTTTTTTCCAAAAGGTAATCACAGCACCTTTGCATGYTGGCCTGGACAGGATATTTCCCTTCCATTGACAGACTGGTCTCACTGGTGTGTGGAGTGTTATGGTGGGCCAGCCAAACTTACGTATTTGAAGTCTTACACTGCTGCGATTCAGGAGACACCTGCCACATGCTCTGAATGCCGTAGCGAGAGGGAATTCCAGGG
The DNA here is from genome assembly GCA_035582835.1 of Phoebastria nigripes. Lineage (NCBI taxonomy): Eukaryota > Metazoa > Chordata > Aves > Procellariiformes > Diomedeidae > Phoebastria > Phoebastria nigripes. The sequence continues at coordinate 1,979,687 of JAYKAV010000045.1, read as the reverse complement.
ATGACTTGAAGGGTTGTCAACAGCAGCTCCCTGGGGACCGTTGATTCTGTCATGTGTCGGGGCTGGATGTTCACTTGGGCTATGTTACCGTAAGTAGGTGAAATAAGAACTCTCTAAGACTCAGTCTGGAGTTTTAGAAAGCAGGCATTCTTTATTGCGGCGCCGGGCGCACAGATCGCTCCACCTAGTGTGCGCGCCAAATTACTCAACTGTGGGGGTTATATACAATCAAGGTATACATATTCATTAGATTCCCAACATATTCATGCTATTTCCTGGGACTCATTAACATATGTAAAAGTCTTTGACGCATGCGCTTTTATATCCATAGGTGGTCTTCAAGGGTTCTCTGGTGGTCGTTGATAGTCTTCCTCACAGTGTCCTTTAGTTGAACTCAGTCTTTACGCATGCTCCGTTTAACCCTTGGCTTGGTTTGCATGATCTCACTTGCACTAACGAGCTTACTCTGGTATAACTTCCTTATCTATTCCACTCAAGATACAAAGTTTCAAGGCCTTTTCATCTACTGAATGCCCAGCTTGTCTATTCATAAAGCATTCCTAACTCCTCTGCATTACTTCAACCAAAGAACCATGTATCTCTTCAATATTCCTTTGTAGTTGGTATCAGCTACAGGGCAGTTGATGACACCCAGTCTCAATAGCTCATGCTAGTTCTTTCTCTCCCGCAGCCAGGTGTTCAGGTTACCTGACAGCCATGACATAGCTGCCAATCCCAGTTATGGGAGTCCTCCAGGACTGCTCACACATTTTCAAGAGCTGTAGTTTGGCCGTCACCTCTCGATGAGTTGGTCTCTGATGTGCCCAGCAGTACATCCTTCCCTTTCTTCTGCTTCATCATGTAAACTGTTTTTGAAATGACAGCTGTTCTGCTGTGCTTTGTATGTGAGCAGATCTGCATCTGCATAGCATTAAGTTACCTGGCACTTGTCAAGGGAGGAGATTTTGGCTGGTAAGAGAAGAGATGTAGAAAGTGGATTGAAAAGGTTTAATTGACTGTTCTAGAGAAATCACATCTTTCCCTGGCCTTTTCCACTAATGCCGTGTCATGTACCAACCGCAGTGGTGGTGACTAAAATCTCCTCACGAAGAATACAGTTTTCTAAACTTACCAAGGACAAGAGCAAAGACTTCGTGCTTCTTCTGGTGTCTTACACAAGGAGTTACGGATTCTTCCTGTGTTGCCGAACAGTTTTAAATTGAAATCTGCTGCCTGTTGCAGATTGGTAGGCTGGAAAAAAAAATACAGATTCCGTTCATTTTTGTTGGTGCCCTGGGTCTGGCCAGGATGGAGTTAACTTTCTTCATAGCAGCTCTGCTGGTGCTGTGTTTTGGATTTGTGGCTAAAGCAGTGTTGATAACACACCAGTGTTTTGGCTACTGCTGAACAATGCTTGCACAGTGTCAAGGCTTTYTTCCCTCCACACCCCCCAGCAAGCAGGTTTGGGGTGGACAAGAACCTGGAAGGTGACACAGCTGGGACAGCTGACCTGAGCTGACTGAAGGGATATCCCATACCATGTAATGTCAGTTCAGTAAAAACTGAAGTAGAGGAAGAAGCGGGGGGGGGGGGGTTTAGCTTCCAAGGTGGCTCTTGCCTGGAGACTGGCTGGGCATCAGCCTGCTTGTGGGAGGTGGTGAGAGATTGCCTTTGCAGCACTTTGCCTTCTCCGTCTTCCCCAAGTACATCAGTAGTACCTGAGCTCTGCCAAGTCCTCAAACTCATGCAAGCTACCTGAAAGCAGGGATGTGTGGCTGCCAGTGAGCAAAGCATACAAATCGATAGTCTTGAACTCAGTGAAGTTCCAGACCTCTCTCACCTTTACCTTATGGGATGCTACAGACAGGGCATGACAGACACCACGCTGTGATGTTGTAAATCAAGAAGCATGGTGATTCAAGCACTTTCCCTCTTTCAGGAAGCAGTTGCCCTCTAGTTGGGGTGAGCAACAGCAGATTTACCCATGAGAATTTGTTCTTATTTGATGTTGAAAACCTAAGGAGTTGACCTGTTATTTCGAGGCACTGGCCAGGGAATGGCCCAGTTGTTAATGTTTTCAGTGCCATTTTCTTAGCTCAGGAATTCTCAAAGTTCACCATTTTGCATGAATTTTCATAGGAATTGCAATGTCTCGTCTTCAAGACCCAGACAGAATTCAAGCTCTTTCAAGTCCCCTGTGCCCTCTGCCTTCCTGCTACAGTTCTGGTCCTGTTTCTGAACTAGTTAGGCAGATGTCTGGGATGTTAACTCTTCTGCCTGAACTGTTATAAGGGATTCAGACAGTATCTCCCATCATGGTCATAATATTCTGCACATCAAAGCATTGATTTTTTTTTTTTTTTTTTTTTTTTTTAGTTTAGTGGTGGTTTTTTACTCTTTCCCTGGGAAGGGTGTTCTTACCAGTAGCAGAATAGGCTCTGTAATGTATCCCTGTCAGTCATGGCCATGGTGCTTGGCCAAGTCTGTGTCTCCAGGGCCGAGATCATCCCTGTTATTCTTTACTAATTCTGGGACAGGCCAATGGAGTGGAAGTCTAAGTATCTCTGTTTCACAGTTAGCACACTGTGGATTTGTGTGTGATTAACACACTCCAGATAACTCTGTGCACTGACTATTGTTTAACTGTTAGTCAAAGGCTTACAGTGGCACAGGATTGAGTAGCGTATGCAGAGGTGGAAACAGCATGCGTTGTATAGTGTTGTGCTTGACACAAAAGGCATTTGACTAGTCCAGGAAATCTGGGAGGGAGAGGCATTGTTAAATACTTTCCTTTGTACCCTTGTTCCAGACTGAGGGTTTCTGGTGCTCTCTCAAGAAGTATTAAAAGAAACAATTGAGTAATAAAGCAGTTCCAGGGTAGTGAGACATCTGAGGGGTTACAGGCCTTATGATGGAGGGTGCTCTGTCTTTGGCTTTGTAGCTGCGGTAGCTTAGTCCTGGTGGACTGAATTGAGTAGACAGCTGTTTTGAAATGATGGGACAAAGAAATCATGTTTTATGTTCTAATAAGGGTTTAACTACTACTGCATCAATTAGGCAAGATAACATCTTAGCTTTTGCAAAGGAGGTTTGTGGCCAAATGCTATAAGCTTTACGTTGGTGTTTGTTTTGAGACATGAGGGGGTGAGAGCTGTGTGATTTCTTTCTTCTAGGAGATGCATCCACAAGTCCTTCATTATCAAGAGCAACAGCAAGTAAAGAGTTAGATGAGCAGGCAAGAAAAAACATCCCTGGGAAGAACAGGGGGAAGAGGAAAGCGGATACCTCCTCCTCACAGGACAGTGAACTGGAGGTAAGTAGTAATCTTGTTTTCTACAGGTAGCATTGCAGAATAGTGTGGTGGTAAAAGTCCTCCTCACTTTCTTTCGTCCTATCTCCACGGAAATGGAAGGGGATCATCAGAATAATAGAATAGTTTGGGTTGGAAGGGACCTTTAAAGGTCATCTAGTCAAACCCCCCTGCAATGAGCAGGGACATCTTCAACTAGATCAGGTTGCTCAGAGCCCTGTCCAACCTGACCTTGAATGTTTCCAGGGATGGGGCATCTACCACCTCTCTGGGCAACCTGTGCCAGTGTTTCACCACCCTCATCATAAAAAATTTCTTCCTTATATCTAGTCTAAATCTACCCACTTTTAGTTTAAAACCATTACCCCTTGTCCTATCACAATAGGCCCTACTAAAAAGTCTGTCTCCATCTTTCTTATAAGCCCTCTTTAAATATCGAAAGGCCGCAATAAGGTCTCCCCGGAGCATTCTCTTCTCCAGGCTGAACAACCCCAATTCTCTCAGTCTTTTCTCATAGGAGAGGTGTTCCTTCCCCCTGATCATTTTTGTGGCCCTCCTCTGGACCTGCTCCAACAGGTCCATGTCTTTCCTGTACTGAGAGATAATTTGGGAAATTCCCATGACCCATGTTATCTGAGAACTGGCCCAAATGAATTCTTCAGTGGTCCTTGACAAGCATCACTTAAACGCGTCTTGGAATCATAGCGGTGTCAATGGAGGAGGCATCTGGATGTCTCTACTACAGCCTCCTGCTCAGAGCAGGGCTGTCCCCAGCACTAGAACCATGGCTTTGTCTAGCTGAGTCTTGAGAACCTCCAAGGTTGGAGATCCTGTACCTGTCTAGTGTTCTGTCCCAGGACTACCACATCCACCTGGGGAAGGAGGTTTTCTGTCTCCAGCTGGAATCTCCCAWGCTGCAATTTTCCCCTTCTTTTTCCATGGCAATTTTCCATCTGCCACTACTGAGAAGAATTTGTCTCCATCATCTTTGCAGTTCCCTTTCAATTGGTTGTAGTCTGCTATTAGATCACCCTTAGTCTCCTCTTTGCCAAGAGAAACCATCACAGCTCCTTCAGCCTCTCCTCTAGGCTGCTGACCATCTTGACAGCCTTTTGCTCGCTGCTCTCTAGTTTCCTCACATACCTCTGGAACTGGGGATGCAATCTGGGGTGACTTTCCCAGTGCCAAGTAGGGTGAGGCAGCACCTTCCTTCTGTCAGCTAGGCACACTTAGTATTCTCCAGCATGCAGTTCATCTTATCCACAGGGAGAGAGCGCTGCTGGCTCATACTGCTCCTGGTGTCCACTGTACCCTCCAGCTCCCTCCAGCCTGGACCAATACGAGGGGTTATTCTACCCCACATGCAGAATCTGCAGTTATTGAACTTCTTCTAGTTCCTGTTAGCCCAGTTCTCAAGTTTATCGAAGTCCTTCTGTACTGAAACTCTGCTATTCCTCATGGCAGCCAATCCCCCTTATTTATCATAACAAAGGTGTCTCTGATAACCAAGGTCATTTACGTGGTGCTCTCCAGGTTACGGACAGTAAACTTCTGCTCTAGTAGCGCTCTAAAGTTCATTAGCACTCTAAGTTTTTGCTTTTATAAATAAAAGCAAGACAAGCTTTTGAAATAGTTTGACCAAGAGAGCCTTACTATAGTTGCACTGTAGCAGTATATAAACTCCACTGCACTAAACTGAAAGAGTTTAATTAATAATGTGATCAGCCTGTAAGATGAATATGGTTGTTCATATCTGTTAAAAGCATACTGCAACTAGCCACAAAATTAACCCTAAAACTTCCTCCTTTATTGTAGCTCAGTGCTTGGAATATCTCAACTCTAACCTGCTTTTATTTTCTATGCAGCGAGTGTTTCTCTGGGACCTGGATGAGACCATCATAATCTTCCATTCACTTCTCACAGGGTCTTATGCTCAAAAATATGGCAAGGTAATATTGTCTTTTCTGTGGAAGAAAAACCATATCTGTCATGCAGAAATAAACATTAATCTTTGGAAAAGGAATAGAAAATGATATTTTGTTTTAAATGTATAAGGTGATAGTTTTACTTGTTGGCAGTTTGGGGCGGGGAAAGAACACTAAATTTGGCTTTATACAGAGCTAGGATATGGACATCACAAACACTTCCCTTCTAACAATACAAGTCTTAAAATGTCAAACTGTTTTTATCATCATTGGGAATTATTGAGGTCATAGCACATAGTGAAAAGAAGTATTTTTTCTCCTTCAAAATATATTGAAGATTTTTGAATGTTTTGTGTTGCTTCTGAAAATGCATCAGTCCTTGCTATGCAGTACTGAAGTGTTTTGTTAAATTTTGGGTCACTGTATTACCAGAACGTGGATTTTTTTTTTATATTGAGTTGTTTAAAATACTAGGGAAATTGTAGTTCACACCATTGAATGCAGATGGAATTACATCAGGCTTGATATACAGTGGAAACTCCGTGCAATGTAACTGATGAAAGATTTATATAATTTGCTTCTGCCTGTAACCACAGTGAATTTACATTTTCTCTTTTTGTTTTGCTAGGATCCAACTCTAGTGATTGGCTCAGGTCTGTCAATGGAGGAGATGATTTTTGAAGTAGCTGATACTCACTTGTTTTTCAATGACTTGGAGGTACATGGCAAATGTTTTTGAAAGGCAAAACTCCACGTTACCTAGTTAGAATTACACCACACCGTTTGTGAGGGCTATTGTGCTTCAGAGCCACTTAATGCTGAAACGTAACAGTCTGCCAAAACTGAAGTGGTTCTAAGCACAACCAAATTGAAGAGGTGTACTCTTTTATCTGAGACAGGCATTCTGCAGACTTCTAGTGTCATGAGCTCTCTTAGCTTTCTTATGGGTTTCTGCTTGAACCTGTATAAATAAAGAGGGTGATGTTTGCTTTTTCTTATATTTTCATTCTGGACTGGTAACCACTTTGCTTTCACTGATCCTGTTTTGAAATGGAGACTGGAGATGTGGGGAAAAAGGTGACCTTGAGAATGTCAGTTCTCAGGGGCTTTGACTAAGCCAAGGACAGAATACAACTTGTGCATCTCGGCCAGTGTCTCAGTAGGTTACATTGGCTGTGTAACAACTATGAAGGACATGCTTCCATAGACAAGCATGCTGTACACATGGAGGTCCCACAGCACGCTCCCTTTTTTCTTTCCTGCAAGCTATTTCTGCTGCTCTCCCATTCCCATCCTGCCTCAAGGACTTCTGATCAGCTCCCATCCTCTTTCATGCACAGTATTCTTTGCCAAATTAAATACATCTCACTGTTCTGCACCACTTCCACAGAAGTTGAATATAAATCTTTGCTTTAATCATGGCAATGCCCTGTGCTGTGCTATGATATATTATCAGATAGTAATGGACACAGTAATGCGATTCTTACAGGAAGGTGTGAAGTTATGCCAGAATCTGGAATTAAATGGTTGGAAATAGCAAAATTTCTCACTCATGTTGTCTTTGATATGAGTCGACGAATATGGACTCAAGAACCTAATTTGCAGAATTTACAGGACTAGTTTAAAGCTTAGGAAGGCTGAATATGAACAGTGAACAATTAATTGTAGGTGCATCACTGATGCACATCGTGGGAAAACAAGATGTTTTTGTTGATGCAAATAGAAACTTAAATGAAGTTTCCATTTGTGGCTGTGACTACTTGCAGCTGTGAACTTTTGCAAAGGTGGTAATGACAGTTACCTTCCTGCCTCAGAGGAAAAAAAAAAAAAACAAAACACCAAATACAGTCTCTTGTGCTGGAAAGGTAGTCACTGGTATGTTAACTATGTGATCAACAACAACGCTTATTGGTGTAGGTGTTGGTTAGTAGCAGCAGTGGAAAATTCTTGAACTGGGGAAAATTCACTTCTTGTCCTAAGGTGTTTGCAGTTTATCTCTGGGTTAAATCAGCTGTGCTAAGCACCAGAGTCTTGGCAGCGCCACCATGCTGATGTTTCACTCCAGGCTGTGGCTCTCCGGTAACTGAATTGACCGTTGTGTTGATGAAATGGAATATCAATACTTGACCAGATAATGTGGTTTTTGGGGTGGGGTATTTTTTGGTTTGTTTGGTTAGTTTTTGTGAAATGGCAAAATGGTTTCAAATGACACGTGAGCTTTGAGTCCAACCTGTTTAGTGAGTGTCTAAGTCCCTTTTTTGCAGAGAACTCGCAATGTCATAGAAACATGCTTTTTTCAGACTTTTCTGGTACTTCAAATCCCAATCTTGGCAAGGACCTGTAGGTGCCAAGAAGTAAAACCTAGTACTGGAAGACAAAGCTAATGGAAGCTATGTATAGGTTTATGGCACGGCTTGTTGCTGTTGGGAAATGTGAGGGGTTTGTTTTATATCACACTTTCTTTAATCTGCAAATTTCAGTATATTTCTGGATTACAACAGTGTGACTTTATTTTTATTTTTTTCTTAAACAGGAGTGTGACCAGGTACATATAGAAGATGTGGCATCTGATGATAATGGCCAAGATTTAAGGTGGTGTACTGATAAATGCATGAAATGTATAGCTGATGTAATCTGGTTTTTTGTGGGGACTTCAAACCCAAACGGGGTTAAGGGATGGAGGTCAGCATTGTGCAGGGGATGAAACTTGGCAACTGGTGTTTGTTTGCTGGGTGGTATTTCTTTGAAGGCCTACAAAACATTAAGACTTTCAGAATTATAACGTGAATTATATTGTCCACTGTTGAATGTTGCCTGTGTGCTCAATGACATGTCATGAATGGAGAACTAACACTCCAAACTTCATGATCTTGACCTTTGAAAGTCTCCTTATGGTTTGCATCCCTCTGTGAGCTGATTGTGTACACTATCAGGCGGGGTGAGGGTAAGTTTTCTCTTGCATTAATGAGCTGAACTGACTCATGGAAAGGTCTGAGAAGTGCCTGTCTGTCAGGGAGAAAGAAATACGGGAAAAGTGGTGAAGCAGGACCTGCTTCCTGCAGTCATAAGCTGGTAAAGCAGCTCATCTGCTTGTGGAGCTGCAGCTGTGATGTAAAGACACAGATGTTATGTTTGGAAAAATACTATGCTGGGGTTTATCACTGCAGGATGAGAAAGGGGTTAGTGGGAAGGATGCTCTGTATCGCAGAGGAGTGAGCAGTCAAAGAGCAAAGGAAGGTTTTGTATTGGAGGGTGTGAAAGAAGAATTGAATCAGTACATTTCAGTACAGCAGTTCAGAACTGGCAGCAAATGTAGTTGGATATCAGAGTACATTGCCAATAGAAGTTGGTCTCTGCTGTCGGGGTGCAGTGGTGGTTGTGCAGAGTTCCTCTCCGAGGTGCTTTTCTAGCTGCTGTCAGAGCTGAAGTCTGCAACCCCACCAGAAAAGCTGCAGTGATTCTGCTGCTGTGGCACATGTAACAGATCTGCTTTTCTGAAATAGCAACTACAATTTCTCCACGGATGGCTTCAGTGGCTCAGGAAGTAACGCAAATCACAGCTCATCAGTTGGTGTCCAGGGTGGAGTGGACTGGATGAGAAAACTGGCCTTCCGCTACCGCAGGGTACGAGAGATCTACGACAAATACAAAACTAATGTTGGAGGTGAGTGTTCACCTGCACCAATATCTGAGCACTAAAGAGAGTTTGTGGTGCCAGACTCCGTTCTTCCTCAGAGCTTTTGCTTTCCTGAATGTTTGGACATGAAAAGTAACCATTCTACTAGTGCTAAATGGGATCAAATCTCCATGGAATCTAAGAGGGTACGTCTTCCAAAACTGAACGGCATGCCAGTGCAGTCTGTGAGTTATCATGTAGATAGGGGTGGTCAGTCAATCCTGTATCTAAGAGAAAATTTTGGTGCAAACAGTGTCCCTTTGCTAATTTTGTATGAAAGGCTGCCTGTCACTCTGCTTAGAAAGGGCCTAAATGACTTACATATCATGCTGCTTAGGAGGTCTTTTCACTCCTATCTTCACAAAATCTGTCTTTTATCATGCCATTGTCAAGAAATACAGCGTTCACCCTTTTGGCTGTTGTGCTCATAGTCTGACACAACATCTCTACCATCTGTTCACAAAGTCACTTAAAATCTTCTAGTTTTGCTTCCCTTCCAATGCCACAGTAGTAATAATGATGCAAACCACAGATATCAAATGTAGATAAATTTTCTGTTTAGTCTGAATCTTGGCATTGATGTCCCTGGGAAAGGGGTGCTGCTGGAGCAGCTCACCTGGCAGGGTGACTCAGCCTGGTGGGTTGTGGGTTTGGGTACCCTTTGCCTACGGAAAAAAAAACTTGATAGAATGTTTTCTTGGACATATTTTCTAAAAACCAGGTGTTCAAAACTGTAACTTTCAGCATTAAAAATCTATCAATGTAAGTCTGCATTTCAGTATACTGCAATTACCTTATTTCTGGTAGGGATCAGACCGTTATTCCATATTTTGCACGTGGGAAACACAGATGCAAAGTTTTTCAGGACCTGTCTAAAGCCACATGATAAAGCAGTTGGCAGTGCAACCCACAGTGGGTCCCTCCATGGCGTCATTGTCAGAGGACTGGTGTGCTTCAGGGCTGGAGTGAGGTGGGGGGTTTGTACGTCATGGCTGGAAATCGGGTGGAGAGCAGTTGAGACTCAAGGTGCTGCTTTCTTGTATTTACTGATGGGAGCAGGTTTGAGTGCATGGGCTCCATTTCTGGCTGCTTTTAATTCAAAACTGGATGCTTTGAGAAAATGATATCTAAAAGGAATAAAAAATATGGGGATAAAAAAAGGAAGGGGATTAAAAAAGATCTAAAAGGGATTAAAGTGGAAAGGGTCCTTGGGAAGTAGGAAGTCAGAGAGGGTGTCTGCAGGAGTTCCTTTCCCTGCTGTCTGTGGCCTCAGCAACACCTATTGCTGTGAGTGCTTTGAACAAGAGAAATGCATTTTGTTGCACGTATCCTGAGAAATGGCTTGAAATAATCAGAGAGAAGTATCTGCTCAATTCCCCACAGTCAGAGTCACAGATGGGTGTCTGGGCTCATCCGTGTCACTGGAAGCTGGTTTCTCCTGTTGCCTTGAGACAGTCTCAGCTTTCAGATGCCTTCAGTACCGTGTTATTTATTGCAGAACAGGCAGCTGTTAAATTGAGTGATGGCGCTCTCTGTGTTAGACTTGCCAACTCAGCTGGGAAAACTTGTGTTGCTTGCCTTCCAGGCCTTCTTAGCCCGCAGAAGAGGGAAGCTCTGCAGCGACTAAGGACCGATATAGAAGTGCTAACAGATTCCTGGCTGGAAACGGCATTAAAGTCCCTGCTACTCATACAGTCCAGGTATGGGAACTGGAAATGTGTATGTTGCTTTCTCAGCCCTTTCTCTCACTTAGATTTGCATGCAGTGCTTTGTTGCAGCAGTGTCCATATGTAATACTGCTGCTGCTGCTTGTCACAGGTACTGGGAAGCAAAGTGAGTGAGTGCAGGAACTCCACTCCTGAGCACCCTTTGGGATTTTTCTGCTGCAACATCTGTTGTTAAGAAGGTCCCCTTAATAGGACTGTGCTCACAAAATTGCGTTTCTGCCAGACGATTTGTATTTAAAACAAAAAACAAACAAGCAAAAACCACACATCAAAATCTTGGCCTAAAAAGCCTCTTGAAAGCAGGACAACAAAGCATGTGGTACTTCAGAAAGCTGAGCAAGCTGCCCAGAGTAGCCCTCGGTGCCACTGGCCATAGATATGCTTTTACAAGTGTTTTTCTTCTTCTAGAAAAAACTGTGTGAACATCTTGATCACAACCACCCAACTGGTGCCAGCTCTTGCCAAAGTTCTCCTGTATGGATTGGGCGAGGTGTTTCCCATTGAAAATATTTATAGTGCTACAAAAATAGGTAAGGGGTTGTGCTGAGTACCTGGCACTGAGGCATCTGCTGCAGGTTAGCTGGGATTTTTACACAGGAAATCCAGTTTCTGCAGCTGAGCAGCCCCCGTGGCTGCTGTGGTCCAGCTGGCCATGTAATAGTGGTGGCTTCTGGCCTCACGAGCTGAACTGCATGTTACCCCCTTCCTAGTAAGACAAGAATGTGTTTCTGTACTGGGAAGAAAGGACCTGTTCAGGCTTCTGTTACTCTCTGCCTAAGGCTCATTATAGTGGGATTGTCTTTTGGCAGGTAAAGAGAGCTGTTTTGAGAGGATCGTGTCACGATTTGGAAAGAAAGTCACCTATGTGGTAATTGGAGATGGGCGTGATGAAGAGGTTGCAGCTAAGCAGGTGGGTTTCTGACTCTGCAGAGGTGGGATGTGGGTAGATGCAAAGGGAAGTTACTGCAGCAGTCTTTTTCTGCAGGGACTCTTTTTCCAGGGCTGAATGCTTCAGGCCAGGGGCAGCCAGGAGGAAACTTTGCCTTTGATGCAAGAGATCTTTCACTACATTAAGATGGGGAGTTCACTGACTCTTTGGGGTTTAAAGTTTCTGGTTTACTCTTGTTTAGGATTGCGTATAACATTGTCCCTGTAAAACAGTTATCTTGATGTGGCATGTCTTGATCATAGCATGCAGCTATCAGTTAGGATAATGCAATTTCTCAGAAGCATGGAGGGAGTCAGGACTCGGTTGCCAGCAGTCAGATCAATACACAGCATCTACCATTAGGCTGAATTACAAAGAAGGAGCAAACAGTTTGATTGATTTGGACAGGCCTGAACAGGTGATTCAGTCATGCTAATGAAAGGCAGTGAAGTGCATAGATTACTGTCAGGACATTGTCTCTGCATGCTTCACGCTGTCTGCCACATGCCAGAGTTGTCACCTACACAGGTTCCCTGGGAGCCCTGGAAAGGCTTTCCTGGGTGAAGCAGCAGCTCACAGCCGAGTGCTGAGGTTTCCATCATGAGTGTGAAAGCAGCTGATCGTCAGTGCCGGTGACCATCATAAACAGATGTGCAGATATTCCTCTGTTGCTGTGAAATGTGTCCTCTCTCCTTCCCTGGGTGTTCAAAGCAGTTAATTTATTACAGTGTCCTTATGTTACTTCCTTAACGTGGGATTACTGGAAAATAGAAAGATAAGGGAATGTTTCTGGGATACATGGTTCCTTGTAGAGGAAAGTGTTGGTGTTCTGAGTTGATCCCGGTGGCTTCTAGTCAATGTGTGCACAATAGATACGCTTCAGATACCGATGTGCACACGGCTGAGGTCCTTCCTGAACATGGTATGCTCAGACAGTGCCGTCACAAACACCGTATTGCACAACCCTACAGGTGTACCTTGACTGCTTCCACCTAGCTGTAAAATCACTCCGATAAACCTGACTTTGTCATCTCTCTGTTACAGCACAACATGCCTTTCTGGAGGATCACAAATCATGCAGATCTCGTGTCCCTTCACCAAGCCCTCGAGTTAGACTTTCTGTAAGAAGTTGGAGCAAAGGCATGACTGCAGCTCCTGCAAGCCCTCTCCATAGCTGGGGAGGCAGAAATCTCATACATTTGGGGACTCACTTTTCAGCTTGATGAAGAAAACATACCTAATGCAAACTGTACAGTAGAACATGACACCAGGTCATTTCCTCAGGAGCACAGGCCCTGCCAAGTACAAAGGTGTCCTATAAAGAAGCACTAGACTCAGCAGAGCTAGAGCTTGTCTGAAGAAGAGACTTACAGAAGCCAGCTGAATTCTTCTAGCAGGTAGTCTCCAGAGGGAGGGGGTGATACAACAGCAGAAGTATTTGTAAGAGCCTTCTCCTTTCTACTCAGCTTAGTTGTAGAACCCAAGTAAACACAAAACCTTATTTTTATAGAAAAATACTGATGGCAGAGCTGAACCTCCCTTGTTTTGCAAAGCCGAAGAGAGCTATGTTTTTTTCCCATAGGAAATATTAATGAAAATGTCAAAAATACCTCTATTGCTGTGAAATGTGTCCTCTCTCCTTCCCTGGGTGTTCAAAGCAGTTAATTTATTACAATGTCCTTATGTTATTTCCTTAACGTGGGATTACTGGAAAATAGAAAGATAAGGGAATGTTTCTGGGATACATGGTTCCTTGTAGAGGAAAGTGTTGGTGTTCTGAGTTGATCCCGGTGGCTTCTAGTCAATGTGTGCACAAGCCCTGTTAACAAGCAGGAGATCATTGGATTCCAGCTATCCATGACCCAGACTGTAGATCCCACAGATTTTCCCTGTAAAGGAAAACAAAACTGCCTATGAACATTAGATAGAGCACAACACTATTGCAGACTGCTCAGATGTGAACAGAGTCCTTGTCTGGACTAGGAATAATTTGAGAGAAGTAAATCCTCATGAATGTTACAAAGAAGGGTATGGTTATTAACCTTCACCTCTGCTTTCCTGACTCCATTTGTGAGAGTAAGTTCCTTTTAGTAGAATCAGATTCAATTTTCTTGTATTCTTCTTTGCATTAGCCTAACTACATAGTTAGAAACAAAACCTTTGTTAAGAGGGACTTAATTTTCTAAGACACTGTGACTTGGCAGCCTGGAGCACACTGTCCTTGGGGGTGATGGTTACGCTGATTTTTCTGCTACCATCTCAGAAAAAAAGGCTGGAGTCAGTGACCTGCAGTACCACTAGCCAGAAATAGCCAGCTGGAGACTAGAGGCTGGCATGGGGCGCTGGTTTTGTGCCAGGTCAGGCTGTGTTCAGTGGTATCTGCCTCCTCCCTGTACCCCAATGGCACCAAATCAGCAGGTGCCTGGGGTTTCTGCACAGAGGACAGATGTCTGGTGCGCCCCACTGCATGCCTCTGCTGCTCCTGCTGAGCCAAACACCGCAGCTGCACCCAAACCCCTCCAGATTTCTGGTCTCCAGCCCAGCATCACCTGTCTGGGACCCATGGGAGACTGGTCTGAAAGCATGTTGCTTCAGGGAGGACGCTGACCCACTCAGGCTGTGCCCACAGAAGCAGGTGATATGTTTGCTGCAGTCCTTTCATGGCATTAATTACTGAGGAATAATTTCCATCAGTGCTGGGAGAGTTGCTGTGCCAGCTCTGCACACTCTCTGCTGTGCTCTGGGAGCGTTCCTGTGCCAGCTCCGGTCACCACCATGGAGGAGACGCCTAGAGCAAGGGGTTTGGATCCCCAGAGCTAAGGGACTGGACACAGGTCTCTGTTTCACATGCTCCTAGCTCCAGTTTTGGTTTTTAATTAAAAAAAAAAAAAAAAAGAAAAAAGAAAAAAAAAAGTGATTCTCTTTCTCCAGGGTGGTCACAGGAGTTGGGATTAGTCTGCTTTCCATCCAGCTCCTTGCTAGGTGTTGGCCTTGTGCTCTGATCTCAGGCGGACGCTCTGGGTCTGCCTATTTCCCCAGGAACTCTCTGCTTCAGGAGCATACCATCTGTGTAGAAGCTGCTGCCTGCGAGTAACGTGGCCTCTCATCCCATTAGAAAAATCGGAGGAGCCAGTTTCTGCTGTGGGTGTTCCTGAACAGCTCAGTGGAGGGGATGTCTTTTGGCTGCACTGACGGCTGCCGCTCTGCTTGCAGCTGCTGGCCCAGCAGAGCCCCTGGAGCAAGCTGGGGATGTGTTGTGTAGTGCTCAGCAGCAAGGTTTGAAGAGAAGCAGGAGCAGGAGCCCATGGGGAATGTTCTCCCATCTGCCATGTACACGAGGTGAAGAGCTCAGCTGTGTTACCAGGTGTTCCCATGCAGCTGGGGCAGCCTGTGTAGGTGTGTGCTGGTGTTTCACAGCAGCCTGGGCCCCATGCAGAGCAGGGAGAGATGCTACAGGGCTACAGCTCCATTACTGCTGGGTCCATAAAGAGTCCAGCTCATCTGGGGTCCCTGTGAAGTGTCGTTACTGTGTCAGCTGCCGCAGATCTGGTAGGAAGTGAGCCATGCCGAGAAGCAGCCCCATTGCTCCCAGGGTCTGAAGTGTTACCAGAAGATCAGGACTTATTTGCAGTCACAGAAGAGTCTGTGCTGGATCCTGAACATCTCTCTGCAGGTCCCCAGCCCATCCAAAGGTCTCCTGTAAGCAGGCTTAGGAGATATCCCAGCCTGTGAAACAGCCTGTTCAGAGCACATCTCGTACTCTGGCTGGCTGAACTTTGGGATTAAAATGTGTGCCTTAACCTCCCACCATCCAGCGTGGCTGAGCGGCTCCTTTGCTTCACTAATGTCCARAGCAGCTTGCAGGAGAGCCGTGCTGGCCTGCGCTGGGAGGTGGGATGTGTTTTGCCCAGGCACTCGCAGCGAGTGCTGGACCCARGGTACCAAGCAGCCCGGCAGCTGGCTGGCTTTGCTTTGTGTTTGTTTACTTTAAAATGTTTTAAGGAAATTTTAAGATGTCGGCAAAATTTTAGCTGAGTGTGGAACTCTTGCAGCCAGTGACATTTCATACTGATATTTATACAATGTTTCCTTGAATGTATGTAAAGTACTTTTATAATAGGAGGTTGATGGTACATTTCTGTGTTTATGTTTAATAAAGGTTGACCTGGCTATTTTATTTTTCCCTCTGCTGGCTGAATTTAAGACTTTTCCTGTCTCTCATGTGGCAGGAACAGCATCTCTATCCAAGCATTGATTTTCTTCTGTCTCTGTGCTCTCCTGTTACCCCTGACCTGGCTGTAGCTGAACTGATGACAAACCCGAATGCCTGAATGACAGCCAGCGTGCTGGCCCGGGGTGCTGACACCGAGCCCCCTGGGTGCTGCCAGCCTCCCCTCCAGCTTCACCACAGCTGCGGAGGCTTTGAAAAACCACCTGATCCACTAATATTTGCTGCCTCCAAGAGCCCTGGGGGAGATGTCCGTGCTGGTGCTCACGGAAAGCAGCAGGACCCCTCGAGCCTGCAGCAGCCCTTGCTGCGCTACCGACCCCTTGGCAGCAGGAGAGGGGTGAGCCCCGGGCACTGCCGTCTGTGGAGCCTTTGCCTGTTCGTAGTCTGTGTAATGGGAACTGTCCTATGAACTGGAAAAAAAAAAATAAAGTCTATTTTCTATAGTCTCTGCTTCAGCCTGTTCTCTGACACCCCTGCAGTCAGTCCCTGTCCCCTGTGGTGGCCTGGGCTGTGCTCGGTGGCACCGACAGCGGTCAGGGTGATGGTGGCACAGGTTGCAGCGCAGCTGCTGACACAAGCAGCCGCCCAAGGCCCCGCTCCCCTGGGGTGTCCTGCGGGAGCCAGTGGTGAAGGTACCAGCTCCTTGGCTCTGCTGTGGTGCCCAGGGGAGGCACACAGTGCTTGGGTAGTCCCRCACAAACCTTCCCTTCCCTTTTTCTTTTGCACAAGGCCAACAAATGACCCTCCTCCCAACTTCTGCTGTGCTGCCACTGTCCTTGGCCATGGGCTTATCTTGTTACAGGAACAGCTGTGAAACAAGCATTTCAGCTACTGCTCCAGCTGCATCTTGCTGCCTCCCCCTGCCCTCCCCTGGTATGGGGTGGGGGGGGTCCCCTCCTGGGACAGAGTCCTGCCAGAAAGGTGGGTGATGGAGGCGAGGGGAAGGCACCAAGGGCCAATGCTGTGGGCAGCCAGGATGTGCCACAGCTGCTGGCTGGGCAACAGCAAAAAGAGCCAGGGGACATTTTGGGCCCTGCTCAGGTTTTGGCACCAAGCTGGGGGCAGCCCCACCTGGGGAGCAGCGGGTGTCCCTGCCCGGGAGCTGGCACAGCCCCACGCTGACCACATCAACAGCCACCTACAGCTGAGAAACCAGTCACAGCCAACTCCAGCCTGGTCACAGCGTCAGGAGCACCACCCAGGGTRTGGCAGTAGTAAAGCCAGCAAAGGGACCATGAGGTGTCCATATAAGCCAGAAGCACTGAGCCACTCAGCCATACACCAGGACACAGCCACTGCCCCCCCAGGAGGATGGGGGTCCCATGGTGCTGCTGCACCCTGCCAGCTCCCACCCCACAAACAGCATTTGCTGCTTGAAGGAGAAAAGCGAAGGTCTGGGGCAGCAGCAAAGGGGTGACCTGCCCAGCCCAGGCCCCAGAGTCCAGCTTCAAGCATGAAGCTTCAGCTCTGCCCCTCCCTCAGCCCACAGCAGGAGGGGACCTGGCAAATGTGGCAAAGGGCGGAACCAATGTTTCTGTCTACAGAGAATCCACACTGGAATGTGCTTCCCCATTTCTGAAGAGGCAAAGCACTGCCACAAGGCAGGGGCACAGCCCCCACGTGCCCGGACCCTGCACTGTCCTGCAACACCTCCCCAGGGTGCAGGTACCCCATCACCCCTCCCCCTCTGGGGCAGCCACTCTCCCAGCACAGGGGAGTCCCTGCCTCCTTCCCCATCCGTCCCCGAACATGGCGATAACGGGCGATCTTTGACCTTAACAGCAAAACAAGAGAAGTAGGAAAATCCTGGCTGGAAACAGAAAGATCAGCTAGCCGCTGCCAAGGAGGGAACAARGTCTCCCCCACCAGCACCCACCTCCCTGAGCAGCAATGGCAGCAGCAGGCACAGGAGAGGCACAGACAGAGAACAAACCATTGGACTTTTTTTTTTTTTTTTGAAAAGCTAATAATAAATAACGAGAGAAGCTGATACGGCAGTGCAGCCACGACATGCTGGACCCCCCACGAACACTGTGGCTCTCCCTGAGAGGGCACAGCCATGGGAGCCATGCTGTGTGCCATGGGACTCACCGGGTGCTTGCACATCACCCCTGGTTTCTGCCAGGTCCCTCCAGCTGCCCAAAACAACAGCCTGTGGGGGCAGAACCGGGAGCAGGACTAACATCTATCTCCCTAGCAAGTCACTTTGGACTGCTGGCCTCAGACAGCAGACTCAACAGCAGCAGCCCCATTCAAGAAGCGCTGCCCTGCCGGTCGGGAGACGGGGAACTGGGTCTGGGCCAGCCACCACATCCGCCTGTTCACGAGGTGTGGCACTGAGAGCGAGCGAAACTCCAGCCTGTCGCTACTCCCGTTGGCATCCACCTCATCGTAGCCGCCTTCTTGCTGCACCCGCACGTTGGGGTGCAGCCACTTGTAGTAGGTGACTCTCAGCACCAGCCCCAGCAGGTAGCAGGGCAGGGCGGCGGAGACCACTGGGATGAGGTACAAGTGCTCGTCAGAGGGCGACCGGCACAAGAGCCAGGACAGGGCCAGCAGCATGCTGTCCACSAGGATGAAGCCATGATAGATGATGCTGCGGTACAGCGTCCTCCCCTGCGCCACATTGAACCAGCTGAAGTAGAGGATCACGGCCACCATGGCCCGGTAGAGCTGCTCAGGGCCGGGCGACTCCATGAAGTCYGTGCCCTGCAGGCTGACCCAGAGGAACATGGCCAGCCACACGAGTGGAAAGTGGACAGCCAGGCCGTAGGGCCAGAGCAGGGCAAAGAGGGCAACCGCGAGGATGCGGGGGCAGATGAGGAAGAGGTTCCACAGGAAGTAGACGACGGAGGAGCCCAGGCTCAGCTCGTACTTGTCGTGCAAGAAGGAGCGCAGGGACTGGTGGTAGTCCAGTAGAGACCAGGTCACGCACAGGAATGCAGTGCAGATCCCCAGTCCTGCAAACACAGTGGTGGAGATGGTGAGGGCAGATTGAGGGGGGCCCAGCCCGGCTCAAACCTCCCCCTGCCCGGCATTGCTAAAACGAGCTTCCCACCAGCTCGCAAAGTGGCTGCTGCAGAGAGTCAAAGCCTCAGCACCTGCATCTCTCCCCTGACCTTCCGCCCTCCCTGAGGAGGAGGCTGGTGCCCAGCCTTGCCCAGGAGATGAGGAAGAATCCATGGGACCGAGCAGCTCCACAGAGCCCATCTCCCAGCCAGGGAAGCCCCCAGCCCACACAGGCAGGAGATGAGTGCTGGCTCCACCCAACCAGCGCATGATTGGGCTCCCCGTTTCATTGTAGTGACACTTGCCCCCCACCCCAGGACAGGCACCAAAGCACCTCCTCGGTGGCCTGCATTCCACCCTCTGTCCACATCCACAACAGCATCTTCCTGCTCCCCAGCAGGCTCCCAATTTCTCTCCTGACCCTCAGACTCCTGAGGCATGTAGGGGAATGACCACAGAGGTCCCCCAGCTTCAACCCTCCCACCCCAAGCCCAGCATAGTCCACTGGAGCAYGCGAGCGCAGGACAGGGGTCCACCCTCCTGTGTGTCACATCAAGGGAAGGAGTGACGTGGGAGAAGAATGACACCTCAAGCAAGGACAGACGAACAGTGTCCTGCTGGGTCCTGCAGGTCCCAGACAGCCCATCTGGTCTGTCCCATCCAAGCCCGCTCTGAGCTCAAGCCTGTGCCCCCACAGTCCCCCTCCCCTGGCCCCAGACCCCTCACCCTGGGAGGGCTCTGCCTTGTTTGTCCGCAGGATAATGTAGAGGAGCAGGGTGAGCTGCGGGGTGTTCTCCAGGAAGGTCTCGAAGAGGCGCAGCATGCTGATGTCGTGGGAGAGGAAGGCCATGCGGTTCTGCTCCTCCTCCACCTCTGCCTTTGCCCAGCACACCTTCCAGCCCACCTTCAGAGCATGGAGGCACCTGTGTGGGGACCCGGCCAGTGGTGACGGACTGCTGGGTAGCAACGCAGAGCACCCCTCRGTCCTCACACTGCCCTGGCAGGACAACTTAAAACGCTTCGATTTATGCTCAAACCACTCTCTCCCCCTTCCCAAGCCAAGCACYGCAGCGTCCACACGACACCCACCCACTGTGGCGTGAAGCCGAGCATTGCCCTCGGCGGAAGCAGCCGGGTTATTTCCTTCCTGGGGAGGGGAGGCACGGCGCAGCCACGCCGCTTCCCCAAACAGCCGGGAGAGCCAAAGACGAGACACGGTTTTGGGGTGTTCACCGCTCCCGCAGGCTCCGACACCCAGCCCTGCTTGGTTTGGCAGGAGGCCTCCGGCAGCGGCGACAGCACCGGGAGATGGAGCAAAGCTGGTGCTTTGGGATGTGGGTGGGAAACTTCAGCTGGAGGGACGCAGGTGGCTCCCACCAACACGTTTCCACCTGGCTCCAACCCGGGGCTGGGCGAAACCGCTCTGCGCAGGGAGCCCCTTGGGCATCCCGACACCAAGGGGCTCCCTGGGCAGAGCGGTAGCTGCAGGGGGTCGGGCCCCTGTTCCCCCGCAGGAGCAGGGTGAGGGGGCAGCCTGGGAGGGCAGGGGGAGAGGCTGGGGCGGAGCGGAAGGGCCGGGGGGGCGATGCCGGGGGGGGATGCCGCGGGGATGSCTGGGGCTGGCGGGGAGGTACCGGAGGGATGCCCGGGGGATGCCTGGGGTGGGGGGATACCGTACCTGAAGAGGAAGCCGAGCTGGAGGAGGTGGAGCGCGGCGAGCAGCCATGGGGGCACGTCGGGGCGCAGGGCGGGCGGGTCGGAGCGGAGCCAGAGCCAGCTGCAGGCCTGGGTGGCGACCGAGGCGGCGGCCAGCAGCGCCAGCGCCAGCGCGGCCCAGCCGGGCTGCCCGCCCCGCGCGTACCCCGCCGCCACCCACCCGTCGG
>JAYKAV010000045.1:1867347-1958509 GCA_035582835.1 Phoebastria nigripes | reverse complement strand
CCCCCCTGCCCTGCCCGCCCCTGCCGGCTGCAGCCCCGCAGCCCCGCGCGGCTCCCCGCACCCAGCACGACTCACGCAGCGTTTCTGCTCCCCCCGCGTGAGAGAAGTCGCAGCCTTGAGAGCGCGCACCGGCACTATTTCTTCCATTTTTAATTTCTTCCTTTTTAATCGCTCACTCCACCTCACCCCCGCACAGCGGTGACTGACGGGGTGCTGTCACAGGCACCCCCCAGCCGCGGGCAGAGCCCTCCCCACCGCACCGAGACCTGCAGCACTTGACTCGAGCGCCTCCCCGCGACCCCCACCCCCGTCCAGGAGGCTGCTTCAAAACAAACCAGGAGATCAACAAGAATCGAAGAAGCCGGTCTGGGAACTGTCAGCTTTCCAATCCTGTTGCAAACAGGAAGATTTCAGGAGACAGCAAAACCCAGAACTACCAAGTGTCTCCATACGTTCCCTTTCAGATCCCTGTTTGCTCCAGGGAGCTCTGGAGGGGATGGGGGTGCCGGGAAGGCAGAGGGCCCAGCCGGGGCAACCAGCGCGGCAGGTCCCGGAGCGGGAGGGGAGGCGTTGGCAGAGGGGCCCCGGCTGTTACCAGACTCCTGCACTGAACCGGCTCMCCTGGGGCCGGCTGGGAGTGCCCCGAGCGCCCCGGCACAGCCCCCACAGCAGCTGTCGGGCAGCCGCAGCATCGCTCCAGCACACACTCTGAAGTGGTGGGGGCAAATACCAACCACGGCTGCAAAGGCCCAGCGCCACAGGCAGCTATTCCTCCTGTGCCCCCGCTCCTCATCCGACACGAGGAATCCATTCCCCCGCAGCTGCCCTGGTGGGCACACCAGGGCGTTTGCATGCCCAGCCTACGCTGCTCTGCTCGCGGGCTTTGTCCTCGCCCCCGCTGCCCGCACCTTGGACCGCTCTTGGACACTGCCCGCACCTTTCTGGCAGAACGGTGACCTGTGGGAGCCGGCGGGGCTGGCGCCCATCCAGGGCATGCTCAGGCTGCGTGTTCTGAGCGCAACACCCCACTGCCTTGCGAGCTCCCGCTCTGCCCACAGCCAGACCCCTGGGAGCCCGGAGCTGCCTTTTACAGACAACACAAATATTCCTTCTGTGTCTCATTCACCCATACCTAAAGGGACCAACACCATCATTTTGTATGGGTTCCCTTGAGGTCCTCAGAGAAGCTAGCAAAGCCCAAGGCTGGTAAATCACCAAATTGTTCAGTGTTTCTTAATGGCAAAGCAGTCAAGGTCAGCTTGCAATGCCCAGCTGAAGGAAGAAACTAAGTGGATGTGAGTTAAGAGAACACAGAACGGAAGAGCTGTTTATGCTCAGCAATTGGGGGGGGAAAAAAGAAAATTAAAAAATAATAACAATCAAGCTTCTTACCCTGGAGCCTCATCTTGGGCACTGACATGTGAAAGTCATGGCCCAAACTTGCTGAAGTTCATATGCTGTCAGAGGAAGAACTAATTCCACCTGGCTTTGCTCATAAGCCAAAGGCAAGGCTGCTGCTGTACAAGGCCACCAAAACAAGACCTTCTGTGTGGTCTTTCCAGAAGAGAAGCACGTGCCAACATGAGGAACCCACCTGGCAGCAGACTCCTCGGGAACACGTGGCAGCGCACAGCTCTCATCTGTGGTAAGTTAAAGTCCACAGGGAGGCCTGGTCTTCACCTGATTTATGAGGCTACCTCAGAAGTCACAGCGGAAGGGAGACAGACTCCGACGCAAGTCAGTCTGGCGCAAAAAGACTTTGTAGCAATCGCTGTCCTTTCCCGATACATCAAGCTTTTCTAGAAGATTTCAAATCATCATAGAGCTTTTAGTAAAAGCCACTGATTTTGTCTTGGTTTCTGAGTAAGGTCTCAATGCCAGAAGCATTCACAATTCCTGATTCATGTGCATTGTGAACCTGTGATCTTTTCATTTTTCTTGCTCTGTCATTACAGTGCTTGCTGGGGACTGAGAAGTCCTAAGAGCAAGCAGAATAATAAAAGCCAACCACTGATGACGTCAGAGGCAGAGCTGCTGGTTTTAACACACTCATTGTATTTTGTAAAATCAACTTCCCTGATGGCACAAACATGATCAATGCGGCAGGCGTCCTCGCATGGGGTGAGGTCGTATCTGACAGAGTTAAACTCATAGTACTGCTGCAGATAGCGTGGATCCTTTGATATCCTCTCCAGCACTGTTTGCATGGAGCGCGCAGAGCCATCAGGGACTTGGAAGGCTTCTGTCAGCCTATACTCTTCCTCCCATGTTGGGAACTCTTCCTCCCATGTTGAGGCCATCATGTTGGCATGAGTTAGGTTCAAGTAGTAAGTCACCATATCCTGCAAGGAGAGAAAAACAGAACAAGGACAAATCAGGAAAGGATCAGGCCTTGAGTGAAATGTTTGGCTAGGATGCGATCAGCCCCTTCTCCCAGACACTGGTGTGTAGCACCACAGACACATGTATTCACCGCAGGCAGCTCATCACCAGCCCAGCAAGGGGTGAGCTGCCTCCCAAAAGGTGCTTTCTACCTGGGGACAGACACCTCAGGTGGGAGCCTCCAGAACTCACCACATAAGCATCCTGTTTCGTAAGGGATGAAGGGATGGCTTTTCTCTGCTTGACTTTTATCTCCAACATCAGGAATTTTGAGCCTGGCCTGCTTTAAAATCACTCTGTTATCTACTACCAACATTATCCACCGGCAGAAGCAAGGGTTGGAGTAGTGTTACTTACTGAGTGAAGTTATTTTCTCAACTGTGAACAAACTAAAGAATAAAGTTTTTCACAACTTCTGTTCTCAGTCTCTTGCCCTTCTTCTCTCTGCTTCACTAGCTCCCCAGCCTTCCACAGTGTATTTTAGCATTCATTTCTCATGCTATAAACATGTAAGCAGAGCATCTACAGAGCTGCTTTATCCATTGCAAAGAAAGGCATCCTCTACCTCTTTGCAAATAAGAGACAGAGGAAACAGAAGCTGCCCCTACAATTCACCTAAATTCAGATCCATTACAGACGAATGAATTTAGCAAGTAGGGGGACCTAAATAATTTTCTAGACAGTTAAAAGTTCTTGGAGGGGGTTTGACAAGTCTGTCAGTCGCCAAAGAAAAGTTCTGCAATCCGCATTACCTGGGTAGTAAAGCGAGTGTCAAAGGAGACAAAGGAGCTAAAGACATGAAGAACACGACAAAGCCTGTCCTGCACTGCCCTGGGGAACTCATCCCAGCAGAAGGCTTGGGCCAGCTGACTGCGATTGCCTTGCCTTTACTCACTGACACTCTTACTAAATCTTTGTGCTAGCCATGAGGCTGAAATATCTTGGTTGAGGTTCTCTCCTACATAGCCGCTTGGCTCCTGTAGTCCTGCCTGTTAAAACCACATAGAGGAATTAAAGCACCCTTCTAGAACTGCAGTGTGCAGCACATGGGGATCCCCTACCAACACTTGAAGGGTGTCTGGATCATAGTCGATCACCCGAATCCCAGGGTTGTTGGCTCCATTGTTCACTCCAGGTAATGTTGTTTTCCAGGGAGTCACTCCAGGGGCCAGGAACATGACATTGACTGGAGAACCTTTACAGAAAGGCAAAATGACCCATGAATGGGAGACCCTGGCTTGTATCACACCCTGTCCACATTGCAGTGAGCACCCCAGGAACCGATCACACTGCAAACAGCAGCTTCGTCACCAGCCCTAGTTACAACAGTGCAGGTATAAAGATCAGCACATTGAACAGCATCAGGGATTGAACATGGGTCTGCTGCAGCTGAGAACAGGCTTTCCACTGCTGTCGAAGACTCCTGCAGTGAGGGTGCGCAAGAGAACCACATTCTGCAAAGGAGACCCAGAGCACCCAAAGATTTGTAACTGCTCCCTTATGTCTCAGCTGATGTCCAAAACCCATCAATAGGGAGCAGGCAAGAAGTTGCAAGGCACTGAGGGGAAACGACAAAATTTGAGGGTAAACAGGAAAGAGGGCTGGAGCTACAGGCTGGGGGTGGAGATCAGAACCACTGTTGTCTCTTGTTGACCAAAGCACTTCACAAGCCTTTTCTGGCTTCTCAGCTGCATTCAGCTAACAGCCACTGAAAACTCTCATTGACAGTGATTTTCTGGGGGCTGGCAGAGCTATCACACAAATGCTTGGATAGCCAGAAGTGGTACCTGTGTCACTGTAAAACATCCGAAAGCTGTCTGTGTGATGGTGCCCAAAAAACTGGGCAGCAATCACTCTGTGGTGCTTCTGCACAATTTTCAAGTATCGTTCATTAAAGCCACTCCGGAACCAGGGCTTGCCTCGTTTCTTCTCGAAGAAGCCAGGAGGGACATGACCCACGATGTAGACCTACAAAAGCGAAGAGTTGTACTGAATGCAAAGCCCACGCTTCCCACAGAGCATTGGCTTGCTGTGACTGCACAGAGGGGAGAGCAGGAGCAAGAAGAGCTTCCAGGCTGGGAGAAGCCCTCTACAAAGTTTGTTTATTCGTTTCTTTTAATACCATTTCATCTGCTCTAGAGGCATTGGTCAGTGTTTCTTCCAGCCACTGGAACTGCCCTCCAGGATCTTCCTCACCAGCTGTCTCCTCATTCTGGTCATAGTACAGATTGGTATTGAGGACAACCATTCGCCCCCTTGTGCTTGGGCTGGGCAGCTTCTCACTGTAGAAAGCTCCTGAAAAATACAACCGGCAAGGAAAGAGCTGGAGGTCTGGTCACACTGGTTGCTGTGACCCCAGATCCCTTTGTTTCCATCCCTCTCAGCTCTCCTTGGCAATAGCCACAGCAGAGTCACTGTCTGGACAAGGTGCCAGCAGTTCTCTGACCACTCCAGGATGGGGATTTGGAGCAACTCTTCTCGCTGTGTACCTCTTGTCATGCTTATGCCTCTCCAGGTGAAGGGAGACCCTGCATGGGGACAGTGTGCAGCACCAGGAGCTGGGCAGCCCTAGAGAGCCACAGTGCTGGCCTGCACCAGCAGCTTTCTTAAAAGATCTTTTATCTTCCACTGAAGCTCACCACTCTGCATTCTCTGTAGGGACACTTTCCAGTAAATTGAGGAAAGCAGGAGAGACTAAAGCATAAAGAAATTTCTTTTCTCACATGCAGGAGAACTCAGTGCCAGAAATCAGCATTAAATTGGACCCTTCCTCTGCAAATACTCTATAAATACTGTTGCTCTGAGCATAGAAGCAGGGAAAACTATTTGTGGTATTCTCCTAACCACCCCCATCTCCCCAGAGTGCTGCCAACATGAGACAGTGGTGCCATACCTGCTCTGAAAAGAGGAACGGAAGCATCATTCAGCCAGGGATGCCACAGTTCAGCTGTTCGGTTGTAGATCCTGTGCTCCTTCCCTGGAAACTGATTCTTGGGGTGGAAGTCATGATTGCCCATTGCCGCGTAGACTTTAGTATCTAGAGACAGAGAAAAGGAGGCACAGAGGAATCCATGCTTGCTTCAGAGTTCCTCAGCACCAAAGCTCCCTGAGGCACTCACAGACTTGGAAAGAACAGCATGGCTTGAGAGCTTTGCAAAAGCGAATCACCCGCGCCACAGCCATGTGGTTGCATTGACTGGGGGTACAACACTGCAAAGACCACCCCTCCTCGGGACAAGCCACCCCAGAGCCACAGCTTTACAGATGAATCAGTGAGCTTTCACCATCAATAACGCTCCTTCCCCCACTACTGACATGGATTAAGCGTGAGGAAATTTTGCAGCCTTTTCTGTCTTAATGACTAATTACAGAAATGTTTATTTTCCTCTCTTCCGCGTGAGTTAACCTGAAACAATGAGCGTGCATCA
Source organism: Phoebastria nigripes (assembly GCA_035582835.1). Lineage (NCBI taxonomy): Eukaryota > Metazoa > Chordata > Aves > Procellariiformes > Diomedeidae > Phoebastria > Phoebastria nigripes. The sequence continues at coordinate 1,952,699 of JAYKAV010000045.1, read as the reverse complement.
GACGCCTCAATTCAGACACGCCTCATGCCATACAGCAACTAGGAAGGGGACAAACAAATCCCAATGACCACAGCCCTTCTGTGCCCTTCCCCTTCCCAATTCTGTCGTTTCTCCACCCTGGTAAGCTCTTCCCATGAGACTCTGTGCCCCTCTCCCCTTCTCATCCCCTCAAATCCTACCTGGAAATGTCTCTCTTATCAGAGAAGTCAGATTTTCTATTATGTGCAGAACCTTTTCTTCTCCAAGCTTCTCATTGGGGACGTGCGGAGTATCATCTCTAGAAAAATAAAAGCAGCACAGTCACTGTCCGTGACTAACAGGGCATATGCTTAAAGTGATAAGCAAGGCAGAGAAACTTGCTTATTTCTCTTTTTGCCTCCTAGAAAATAAAGTCAAGGCTTTTGGGGCAGGAACCACCTCTATATTGACTGGCCAAGGCACTGAAGGAATTTCAAGGAATTGCTCAAAGTCAAAACTGGCTCCGCTTTATTCTACCTTGAAAAATCTATACACAAGCATATGAAGTGGAGGCTCACTCTGCCTCAGTGCATTTAATAAGACACTAAAGCTGACTGGAAATATTGCAAGGAACAGCATTTTGCAATCTCAGGTCAACATCTGATCGGCAATAGTGAAGCAAAGCTGATTGCACAGCTGCTTGAACAGCAGGATAACAACTCTCATTAAAACGAAACAAAGGAATGCCTCCAGTAAGGCAGTGATCATTGAGGTCTGCCTCCAAAAATGCGGCAAACACTTTGGTGTTTTCACTAATATGCTTATGGCATTTCTAGATGATGCTGGGCTGTCAACAAGCCCATCGGAGAGTAAGATCAAAATTCAAAATGATGATAAAGAACTGGGGGAAATAGTTTGAAGGAAAAACAAAAATCAACATGAAGTCATAAGGTCCAATAACTACTTCTAAGTAGGAACAATCATCCACAGAGACAGAAAATGAAAACGTGGGGTCAGGCAACAGCACTGCAAACCAGGACTGGAGGTTACAGCAGATTACAGGTTGATGTTGCACTGTTAGAAGAAAAGCAAACATTACAAGAGGACACATATACTTACAATAATCATGCAAAATAAAGCTTTTACTGTCTGTAAGTGCTATTGAGGCCTCCTGTGGAATAGGGTACCCACTTCTGGAGACCATACTAGGAGAAAACATGCGCCATTTGGGGAGGTTCTTCATACTTCTAAAGCAAAACAGCCCCTTTTTGAGATAAGTCTCCCAGGTGCCTCTTTACAGTTTGAAGAAATGCTGCAAGTCTGTTTTGCAATGCTCTCCTCCCACTGCCTCTAACAGGCAGCACTTGGTGCACCAACAGAAAGAGCATGTCCCATTCCGCCCAGCGTTTCAGGTACTCAGACTTTGTGTCTGAGCTGGCCACAATTAAAAAGAAAAGGAAGGATAGTGAATTGTGATCCTTTCCTTACCTTACTGTTTCTCACTGCTGGGGCTTCTTGGGAGCCTCTTGCTGGCATCAAGAGGCCTCATCGCGGTTATGCTCTCCCCCAAGTCTCCATTTTGCATTATAAGGCACATCCTTAGCTCATCTCTCCAAAATGGTTACCACATAAGGAGCCTTGGATTTCCCACAAGCTCCTTATGCCCTGGCCCTCTGGCTGCCCCTTCTCCCATCCAAACCCCAGCAACCCTCTGAGCAGGCAGGATCACACCACAACCCGAGAGCAATGCATAACCCCAGAACCCCCGTTGCCAATTCCTGGAATATCTGGTGTTCTCCTCTTGGAGAAGCAGCTCTCTAAAGATGCAGACACCGTCCCTCGGCCCCCAGGACTGCAGCGGGAGGACGGAGAAGGTGAGCTGAGGAGACCCCCGTCAGTGAGTGGGGGGTCGACCGCCGCTGTTGGGGGGCGGCCGGGCAGCGGATCCCCTCCCGGCGGGACCCTGGCCCGGCCCGGCCCCCGGCCCATCCTCACCCGGTCCAGAGGACGAAGTCCGGCCGCTGCAGGCGGTTCCTCATGGCGCGGGCTGCGGAGACGAGCAGGTGCCAGGGCGCGTCGCAGAGGTAGCTGCCCCAGGGCCCGGCGGCGGGCACGGCCCGGGAGCCGCCCGAGGGGCACACCTGCCCGGCACCCGCCGCCGCGTCGTAGTCGGGGTCCCAGTGGAGGTCAGTGACATGCCAGAAGCGCCCTGCCGCTGCCGGGAGACGCCGAAGCTCAGCGGGGCGGGGGGCGCGGAGCTGCCGCCGGGCACTGCTCGGGACCCCCCGCCCGGCCGAGGAGCGGGGCACGCTGCCTCCCCTTACCTGACAGAGCCGCGGCCAGCGGGCAGAGCAGGAAGAGCGCGACGGGCTGCATGACGGGCTGCATGTGGGCCAGCGGCTGCCGTGCCGTGCCGTGCCGTGCCCGGCCCGGCCCAGCCCGGCTCCGCCGGCTCCGCCCGCCCCGCCGCCCCTACAGCCATCCTCACCTCAGCGCGGTCGGGCAGCGCCCGCACTCAAAATGGCGCCGGCCGCTTCCCCGCGGCCTCTCCCTATTGGAAGGAGCCGGAAGACAGAGGGCCGCGACTGGCTGCCGGCCGGCGGAGCGGCGSCCACAGATTGGGCAGGAGCCGGCGGCGCGAGGAGGGGCGGTGCGCGCGGACCGGCTGGCGCCCGACGTTCGGCTGCCGCCATGTGGAGCGGGCACGGTGCGGGCCGGGGGCGGCGGGGCCGGGACGGGCTCGGCCCGGCCGGGGTCGGCGCCTGGGGGCGGCGTGGGGCGCCCGGGGCCGCCGGAGACGGGGGGGCCCGAAGCCGCCGCCACGCCCCGTGATGGCGGCGGCGGGGATGAGAGGTGCGTCACCGCCACCGCCTCACGGGCTCTCCCTCTCCCCCCGCAGGTACCTTCGACGGCGGGTACGGCACCGTGGGCGCCTCGGGGCCCGCGGGCGGTTACACACAGTCCCCGGGCGGCTTCGGCTCCCCCGCCGGCACCCAGGCGGAGAAGAAGCAGGTAGGCCGGGAGCGGGGCCTCGGCCGGCCCCGGGGCGCTGGGCCGCGGCGGCCGGAGGAGCGGGGAGAGGGGCGGCCGCTCCCCGGCGGCGCTGACGGCCCCGCCGTCCCTTGCAGAGAATCCGCTCCCAGAACATCGTGCCCTGCACCGTGTCGCAGCTGCTGGCAGCCGAGCAGGTCGACGAGACCTTCCGGATCCGCGACGTGGAGATTTCCCAGGTGGGCGCCGCGGGGAAAGCAGCGAGCGGGAAGGCTGCGGGTARAACAAACTCGCTTCCCGGGGCCTTCCCGGATAAACTTCCCTCTTCCAACSCAGGTCACCATTATGGGGATAATCCGGCACGCTGAGAAAGCACCAACGAACATTCTCTACAAAGTGGACGACATGACAGCAGCCCCGATGGATGTCAGGCAGTGGGTTGATACTGATGTAAGCACCATTTTCCTTATGAACGTGCTTCTTTAAAAGCTTTGGGAGCGGTGAAGAGAGAAAACCTATCAAAAAGATGTGGCTGTTCTGAAAAGTGTTTTAGGAATAACATGCCTCTGAAAGCCAAGGGAGATGCTGCTGTAGCAGAGATCAGTGGTGCTGTACGTGACTCTTCTCCTGTTTTGTAATTTGTATATGGTTCTACATTGAATCACTCTGAATAATTTTTTAGAGTTTAGCTGCTGAAGCTCAACTGTTACTTCATAGCTGAACTGAGAGGTGCGTGCTCAGTACCTTTGTGTAGAAATACAAGGAGAGGGAGCGAACAAAGATTTTTCTATGCGGCTCAGTGATTGAGGCAAAGACGTGTACTGATGAATATTGTGTTACCGTAAGTTGGCAAAGTAAGAACTCTTCTAAGACTCGGTTTGGAGTTTTAGAAAGCAGGCATTCTTTATTGCGTCTCCGGGCGCACAGGGGATCGCTCCACCTAGTGTGCACACCGCGTTGCTTAGCTACAAGAATTATATGCAATCAAGGTATACATATTCATTAGATTTCTGGGAAATAATTAACATATTCATGCTATTTCCTGGAACTCATTAACATATGAAAATGTCTTTGACGCATGCACTTTTATATCCATAGGTGGTCTTCCAGGGTCCTCTGGTGGTCCTTGATAGTCTTCCTCGCAGTGTCCTTTAGCTGAACTCGGTCCTTACGCATGCTCCGTTTAACCCTTGGCTTGGTTTGCATGATCTCACTTGCACAAACTAGCTTACTCTGGCATAACTTCCTTATCTATTCTACTCAAGATACAAAGCTAGCTTCTTTATCTATTTTACGCAAAATACAAAGTTTCAAGGCCTTTTTATCTACTGAATGTCTGGCTTGTCTATTCATAAAGCATTCCTAACTCATCTGCATTACCTCAACCAAAAAACCATATGTCCCTTCAATATTCCTTTGTAGTCGGTGTCAATTGTCTTGTTTTCTGATGCATGCCTCCTGAAACGCTGATAATTTTCACTGCTGATATAGCAGGCCTTTAAAGCTAGCCCATGTTATTGTAACATACATTTGAAGGCAAACAGCCGAGTTCAGTTGAACAACTTTGGGAGAGTAATTGGGCAGACATTCTGTTGGCTTAACTGCAAGTTTATCATCACTTCAAAAAGGGTTCTGGACTGCTTCCATTCCCCTAGCCAAGTTACATAGTTGAACGACTGCTTTTTTACTATTTGAGGGTTCTTTCCTCTTGTTGCTCTGTGAAGAGCTCTCAGAAGTGGACAGAGACAGAGCAGACAACTGGCTTTGTGTACAGTGTGTTCAAATGAGCAAATATTTTTTTTTTCTCTATTTTTCATTTACGATTATGTTTGCCCAACTGCTCTTATGGACATAGGAATGCATGCCATTTGTGTTTGCTTGAGATAAGCCTCCTTTCCTAAGTCATTTATTGTGATAATTGAGAAATGGAAATGTGAATCAGCAAAACCTTCCTTTCTCCTTTTCCTCTCTGTTAGGAAGCAGGTGGCGAGAATGTTGTGGTACCTCCAGGAACTTATGTAAAAGTAGCTGGTCATCTTCGTTCTTTCCAGGTAAGGTGATGTTACCCATATTGGACTCCTCAAGTCATGAGGCTGGAGCAGAGGCGTGAAGGATTGGCGATCTGGCATAGTGTTAGTGGGCTCCCTTTAGAATATCCACTTAATCATGGTCTTTGCTCATCCTTTCCTGCGGACAAATCCTTCAATGTTTTTGCCAGGGCTGTATTTAATAACACTTTAATTGTTCCTAAATGCAAAGGACAGAGGACCCATTCAAAATGCCATTCTTCATCAGTGTGTTGTTTTCACCAGAACATAGTACTGGACACCAGGTTCTTGGGTGTTTGTACTGTAGAGCTTAGACCAGATTCTGGTTAATGGGGATGCTTCTTGTAGCATATTATGTGGTTGCCTCATAACTAAATATTGTAACTAAATATATGAGTAAATATTCAAATAATGATGCATGCGTTAAAGCAAAGTGCAATTAATTACCAGCCACTTAGAAGAAGAAGTTACCCTGTCTGCATTGTCTTGCAAAATCACATATGAAAATGTAAGTCAGAAAGTTCTGGACTAGTTACGTGCAGACAAGCTCCCTACCCACCACTATCCGTGTTCCTGGAGAGAATGGTTGGATTGGCTGTTAAGCATGTTCCTGTTGCTGTGATGTTAATTTTTTCTTTGCTTTTTTTTTTTTCTCTGAAAGAATAAGAAAAGCTTGGTGGCATTTAAGATCATGCCTCTGGAAAATATGAATGAGTTCACCACACACATACTAGAGATTGTCAATGCGCATATGATCCTCAGAAAAAATCTTATGGTACGTAGGTACTTGAAGATCCTGATTCCATCTTGGCCCTTGCTGGGTTACTGGTTATCTCCCAAAGAGAGGGACCTCTTGGTTCGTTGGGAAATTGTATACCAGTTGTGGGGCTGGAAAGCTTGAAGCTGTTGGAGGGCTACAGTGAAGGTGTAGCAGGAGTCCTTGCTTCCTTGGAGAGAGATTGTGTTGCAGTCCATTTCCAGCGGTTTCTTTTGGGAATCTATTTTTAATTACTGTCTCTCTGAAATAACACTGAGTCTTTAATGCCGTCGGCTTGTGGCAGCCTGTGTAACCACAGCAATTTTACTCTTGTAATTTCAGTCAGCATCAAGAGTGCCTCAGTCGTTTTCCTCTGCGGGGATAGGTGACGTGGGGGGCTATGGAGGAGGTGGCAGCCTACCAGTGAATGGACTCACGGCGCATCAGAGTCAGGTAGGTGCAAGCAGCTTCTTCAGGAACACAGCAGTTGCAGCGGAGGCTGCTGCAGCATGATGTAGGACAAAGAAATGAAAGCTCAGTTACTCTTTGAAGACTGATAGTTCTTCCTCGACCTTGCTGTCCATCGATGATAGAGAAGCCTAGCTGTGTGCTCACGGTGGTTCTTGCTTTTGTAGGTGCTGAACTTGATTAAAAACTGCCCTGTCCCAGAAGGTATGAGTCTTCAAGAGTTGAAACTTCAGCTCCACAATATGAGCATGTCAACAATCAAGTAAGTGTGTAGGAACGAAGGATGTTCTAGAAATCCAGGTGGTCCTTCCTGGAGTCTGATAAAAGGAGGCAGAGAGGAAAATAGTGGGCAAGCCCAGATCCTTACTTGTTCAACAGCACTAGTAATTTCAGATGTTCCCAGTAGGATGCAGTAGTGAGCCAGAGCTGTTGGAAGTCTTCAACAGCTTAGAATGAGCCATTGTCAGTTGAAGGGGTGATAAAATGCTTCACTCCCTATTTTCAGAAAAAGCTGTTTTAACAGTTCAGTAGCAAAGTAATAGGCACCTGGGAGTACTGCAGTGCCTCAGCAGTATTTTCTCCTGTTCAAGGACTACCTTGCTCTCTGCACACCAATCAAAACTTGGGAATAGATTCTTTCTGTTCTCCTTTGCTGTCTCTTACAACTTCTCCTCCCTGAGACTTAGAAAAACAGTGAAGCCTAAAGATRGTAATTAACATCCATTATCTTTGTGTTCTGCCCCCTTTGAAGTGGAGTGGTAGGTGCTGTTTTTACCTGGGAAGTACTGAGAGTGGTGGCCTTCCCCTCTGTGGCAGGCAGAGTCTCAGAGCTGCTGGGGGAGCATATTGCCATAGCTTTGGAGAAACTTTCTGTACCTACTGACTGGTGGAGCAGCACTTAAACTGCTCACAGGATAGAGCCACTGAGAGCTTCCCTTGGCAGATGTCAGAAGGGAACAGTAGGGATGGGGTCTGTAAATGGGAAATCCCCAAGAGAAAGGTGTTGATATGAACGAGTTAGCAATTGCTTTTTTTTTTTTTTTTTTTTGCTTCAAAGGCAAGCTGTTGAATTCCTTAGCAGCGAGGGACACATCTACTCCACAGTGGATGATGATCACTATAAGTCAACAGATGCTGAGTGAAGTTACTTCCAGCTGGATTTAGTTCTAAGCAAATGCTTGTCCATGTATCAAGTTATCCTGCCGAGCTTTGTGACATGGAAGGTGATCTTTGCTCTTTCTAGCCTGTGAAAGTCCCAGTTACTCTGTGAGTGCCTCCTTGGAATTCAAGGACAAGCAGAATGTATAGGATTCTGTTAACTGGACTCAATTATATGCTGTGACCATGTGACTGACAGCATAAACAGACATGGGAAAACTGAACTCAAAGCTTCAGAGCCTTCAGTTTGTTTTTGTCTCCTTAGAGGATGCCTGTGTTAGAAAGAAGAACCTCTTTCTAATCTTGTCCTGGGCAGATTGTCTTTGTTTCTGGAGCTGTTTCTCCTAACTCAGCTTTCATTCCATTTCATTCACAAAGTGGGTAGCCAAGAGTAATATTCCACTAGTGTACAGTAATCATGAATAGATTTTTAATTGGTTTAGTTTATGCATTTAAATCTATATTTGTACTATGAGGTGATCTTGTTACTAGAGCTTTTGAATGTTTCCAATAAAATTTTAACTTGGGTAGTCTTGCATGCGTGTGTGGCTCTAGAGGCTTTTCTTCTTCCCTAAAGAAGGAAACCATCTGCGTTGACAAAACCTAGCCATGTGGGTAAAAGCACAGCCCATGCTTTCAGAGTTTCTTTAACTATAGTAATTTTTTTCCTTAGCTTTTGAAGTAAATTGCTTTAAAAGGTCAAACTGAAGTTAATGTCTGGACACTAAGAAATTAAATAATTGTACTGCTGAAGAAAGCTACACGTTGTATCAGTGTTCCCGAATATAGCCAGGATCATTTCTGCCACCAAAAGTACTTTAGCTGAAGCTCAAATGAATTACAGCATGTGGTACAAGTTTTGTCATGCTTTAAAAATAAAGAAGAAAAAAACCCCACTAMGTTAGGAAACAGCAGGGTTGATATTGGTGATGCATCGGGATGGAGATAACAGATTTGCATCTCCTGTTTCTCTGCACAATCCTGCCTTGTTCAGGGAGGCAGCGTGCTGAAGGCAGCTGCTTCAGTGTATTTCTGTCCTCTTAGTCATGATATGCTTCCTGTTATATAAAATGCCAAGCTGAAAACTACCTTCTGGGAATTGTTTTGCATTTGTTAATGGCAGCATTTCAGGAGTTCATAAATACTCAGGAGTGTTTTTCACCACGACCCCGTAAGGCACATAGCTGTTCTCACAAGACGAACCACGGCTTTTGTGGTGAATGCCTTGCTGAAAAGCAGGACCCGGGATCTTTCAAGCTGAATGCTGAGACACCGAAATGCGCTTGCTGCCTGCCAGATGGGAGCCCGGTTTGCTGCACTGTGCTGACCTGTCCTTTGATTGCTGCCTGCCAAGTTCCCAGGGGCCTGCTGGGAAAGCAGTACGTGCAGCCAGGGCTGACACCGGTGGGCTCATGGGCTGGTCGACTCCGGGTGCCACAGGAGCTGCAAGTTGTGGGGTTTATGTTACCTGGGAGTGGTGAAGTGACCTGGCTTTGAAAAAGCAGTTCTCCCTGTATGCACATCTGTGGGGCTGGCTGCCAGACCCAGGGCATCTGCGTCTGGCGTTAATGCTGGGGCAAAACCCACTGTCTTGCTCAGGTTCAGAGTGGCACAGCTGTAGCCCATGGTGCACTTCTGGGGCTAAATTCTGCTGTAGATGTGTAACAGGTGAACTTCCAGGCTATGGACTCTGGCAGATCTAGAAGCCAAAAGTACTATCATTTCCCTTTTGCAGGAGGGGTGCAGGTTAGGAAGAAAATCCCCAATGATTTTTGGAAGTGAAGATGAATGACATTGCTTGCAGTAAAGAGAGTAGTTGTGCGACTGGACAAAACACTTGTGATGTGACTGGAGAGGAGAAACTTACCAGCTGGGGAGGGAGTTTAAGTCTTTGCCTAGTCTGCATTTGCTGTTTGACCTTCAAAGCATCCAGGAGCATCTGCTGTTGTCTGGCTAGCGGGACGATTTGGAGTAGGTCTTAGGAGACAGAAGCATTGGCTGCTTCACAAGAAGTTTGCATTTAAAACTATCTGTGAACTAACAGTGAAATCCAAACTCAGAATGCTTTTGGCTCAAATAAAGGAGACAAGGAAAAACACTTGGGCATTTTCAGTTGTTCTGGTTTCCTCTATGCTCTGCTCCCCTCCTCCCTGCAGCCCATCTTCTCCCCAACCATAGTCCAGCGATTAGTTTTTACCCCGGGAGAAGGAAAAACTGGATTCTGGGGTGACTTAAACACCTGTTGGCCCCTGCCACTGCGGTGGGTCTCTTGGTTGAAGCTTTGTACATCATATAAAGCCATGAAGAAAGGCTGAGAGAGTTGGGGTGGTTCAGCCTGGAGAAGAGAAGACTCCAGGGAGACCTTATTGTGGCCTTTCAATATGTAAAGGGGGCCTATATGGAAGACGGAAAGAGACATTTTACCAGGGCCTGTAGTGACAGGACAAGGGGCAACAGTTCTAAACTGAAAGAGGGTAGGTTTAGATTGGACATGAGGAAGAAATTTCCTACAATGATGTGGTGAGACACTGGAACAAGTTGCCCAGAGAGATTGTAGATGCCCCATCCCTGGAAGTGTTCAAGGTTAGGTTGGACAGGGCTGTGAGCAACCTGATCCAGTGGAAGGGGTTGGACCAGATGATCTTTAAAGGTCCCTTCCAACCCAAACCATCCTGTGGTTCTCTGATCCTATGATTTAGGTGCTGTTAATGAATGGCTAGTGCCTGTTTGCAGGTGAGAGCTGGGTTGTCCCTCCTTGGGTGAGTATTCAGCGAAAGGACCTCAACAGCAATAGTCAGTGTCTCTCCCACAATGCTGATTTGAGGAGAGAGTGCCGATACTGAGTGTAAATCCCAGGGCAGAACCAGAGCCAGAGAAGGAAACCAGCCTGAACCCAAGCTAGGACTCAAGCCAAGCTCAAATGAATGAGATCCTCTCTGCAGATTTGGGACTCTGCCCTAGGCGCTGAGTGAGGAATGACATGAACCGAAAAACTGAACCCAAAGCTATTCTTCACTGAGAGAGGGGAAAAAAAAAAAACCCAGTTTGATCTTAAATGAAATTTAAAATTTATTTTCSAGCTCTGATTTGAAAGAAGAGGAGTGCAGTGTGTGATGCAAGAGTGAAACGCCTGCTTGCTTTTGGTGTAGAGCTCTCCCCTCGTCAGCTCTTTTCCCTTAATGCACATCAGGACTACAAGGTCTTTGTCTCTGCCACTTTCCTGGAGCTTTGCCAAACTTCCAGGAAAAGAAGAGTTGAACTTCGGTCCTTATTTGGTTTTCAGGTCATTTTTTGCATCCAGTGCCATGAGTGCCGCAGGAGCCTTTGTAGGTACCAAGAATCTGCAAGAGTGTGACAAGCACACTCGCAAGCAAGACCGTGGAGGTCTAGGACAGATACTGCTTCCAGTTGCAAGTCCAGTTAAAAATGGATAAGAAAGCCAGCAAAACCTAAAGCCACAATGTTTTTACAATGTTTCTGCAACCTTGGTGAGAAATTAGGCCAGAGTGAGAAGCGAGTTTGGCTGTACTTGAGAAAAATGCAGCTTCTGCCTTACGAAAGTGGGTTTTGTATAAATGTGTCACTTGGTGGTTTGAGCCCCAGCTGGGGCATAGCATGTACTGTGTGAAGTACCTTGTCATGTCTCCTCCTAACCCCATCCCACTCCACATGCCAAACAGTGTCTGGACATGCTGGCCCCAAAGCATGTCTGTCTGGAAGCATCTATAATCCCAGCCCAGACACCGTGGCAACACAGAGGAGCAGAGTGAGATCCGGGTCCCAGGGCCTGRGCTGGCACCTCAGTGGCATCTTGGTGGCTGCCCAGCTGTGTGCTGGTCTGGTGCTGTCGGAGAGTCCCAGGGGTGACAGCTGAGGACACAGCCCACAGCACAACAGGGGTATTTATTCTGTGCCTAGGGCTGTCCCGACAGCGTACGGGCTGCTTGCCTTTGAGGAAAGTGGGCACCTTACTGCAGGATCGAGGCAGTTGGAGGGTGCACTGTGGATCCCTAGGGCTGTTTTTAGCCTCTGCAGGTAACCAATGCCATGTAAGGGCTAAGAGTATTTGGAGGCTGGGTGGCTTCCAGAAACTAGAGGACTAGAAAGGAAAAATTGCCTGCATTTTGCGAATTGTCTTTTGCATGTTGGCATCAACAGTTTCGTAATTGTGTTCAGCGCTGTTGCTCTCCATGCCTGGAAGAGAAGAGGGAGCACAGCCTGCAGACACGCACCGCAACAGGCTGCGGCAGAAACCCCATGGGGGACGCCCCGACCTGCTCTCCCCATCTCCCTGGTCTGAGCTAAGCCTGGACATGGCGGGGACTGAGGGTGTGGGGGGAGAAGGGCCTCTTGTGGTGTGGTGGCAGCTGCTCTGCCACCACAGACACCAGCCTCTGGGGCCATGGGTCCCCTGCAATCTGGGGGGGTGGGAAGGTGCCCTGTTCGATGGCAGATGGAGGCCAAGGGCTTGTTGGCGGTGTTCACCATGCCATCGCCCTTGAAGTCAAGTCTTGCTTCCCCTTGTGCCATGGTCCCTGTGTGGGACAAGGGGTTGGGGTGGCCCCCCCTCCCCCATGTGTCCCCCCTGCATGTGGGACAAGGAAATGGGGCAGCCCCCCATAGGTTCCCTGCAATCTGTGGGACAAGGGGATGGGGCAGAGTCTGTGGGGCCCCCCAACATGTGGGACACAGGGATGGGGAGGTGCAGCCCCCATGGGGGCCAGGATGGCTGCAGCGCAGACGTCCCCAGCTGAGCATCCTTGCCGCAGGTCCCCATGAGGACAGCCCCGGGGAGGTGGTGGCCAGCAGCACTCCCCAGCTAAGCATGACCTGCTGACGCTGCTGGTGGGCCCCGTCCTCCCGCCAGGGCAGCGCGTCTCTGGGCTGAGCCCCGCGGAGGGGCYGGGGCCCGGGAGGTGCTGGGGGCCTCACCTGCATCCCTGGGGGGTCCCCGCCGGCCATACTGGCGGGGGGTGCTCAGCTGGGGCAAGGCTGGGAGCGGCGGCAGTAGAGGAGCTGGGCGGGCACTCATCGGCAGGGGGCTGGGGACCAGAGGTCTGGGGGCTGAGGGGCACCTTCCCCCAGGGCCCGTTCCTGCCTGTGCCGGCTTGGGGGGCCGTGGGGGTGGCGGGGCTGGGCTGCCGGGCAGCTGGGCCAGCAGCTGGTAGTAGAAGGCCTCAGTCAGCTCCTCCACCCGGGAGCGGCGGGTGCAGGGGGCTGGGGGGTGGATGGGCCCCTCACTCAGCAGGAGGGAGAGGTCCAGCCACTGCGGTGGGATCTCGAAGCCCTCCTCTGGCTCCTCGCAGAAGCTGCCCACCAGGAAGGGCTGGTCCAGGCGGGCCTCCAGCTGCAGAGTGGGCAGGGCACCCAGTGCATCCCGCTCCAGCCCTGGGTCGGGAGCCACCACCCGGACCTCGCAGGGCAGCGGCTGCCGCTCCAGCAGCTCTGCCAGCCCGTACTTCTTGCTGTCACATGCCTCCTCCACGAAGCCGCCCCCCAGGTCCAGCGGCAGCCGCAGCTCCTCGCCTTCCTCCTCCTCCCCACCATGGCAGTGGCAGAGCAGCCGGGTGCTGGGGCCATTGCCCTGCAGCCCCCGCACCTCCAGCCGGTCGCCCACGCCGAGTGGGGGCACGTCGTCCCCCTGGCCCTCACAGTCCTGCGTCACCACCACACGCAGCCGCCGTCCGGGCTGCAGGCTGGCCGCCAGCTCCTGCACCCCTGCGAACTGCCGGGGCCGCCGTCGGAACCAGCCCTGGTAGGTGCTAGAGAGGAGGAAATGGCGGCCGCTGCCAGGGGCCGAGGCCAGGACCCGCCAGGCRCGGGAGCGGCCGTGGAGCTGCAGCCGCTGCCCCCGCCGCAGCCGCGGCACCCAGGCGCTCTCAAAGATGGCCGGGCCAGCCGGACCCTCCAGGATCTCGGCCTGGGCTGGCAGTGCCTCCTCCATCCCCAGCACCTCACTAAGCAGCAGCGGCCGGGCGAAGTGGACATGCTGTGCCTCCTCCGTGACATCCTCCACATCCACCTCCAGCGTGGAGGGGATCTTCACCACATCCCGACGCACTGCGGGGCCAGAGCTGCCCTGACCCTGTGCTCAGCCTCTCCCCGGCCCCACGTGGGAGAGGACCCCCACCTCACGTCCCCCTACCTGCAGCCACCCACACCGTGTGCATCGGGGTCCCAGCACCAAACCAGTGTAGGCCCCCGACCCCCCAGCACCCCCATCCTAACCCCCCAGCACCCCTGCCCTGACCCCACAGCCTCGCCCCCCAAGCCTGCAGCACCCTGCCCTGACCCTGCAGCACCCCTGCCCCGACCCTGCAGCATCCTTACCCCAACACCAAAGCATCCCTGCCCTGAATCCCCCAGCACCCCCGCCCCGACCACCCAGCACCCTGCCTGCCCTGTCCGGACTCACGGTGCATGGCAGCATGCACCTCATAGATGGGGTGCAGGAGCAGGGCATGAGGGCCAATGGTGGGGCACAGCAGGGGTTGTGGCCGCCCACCCCACTGCCCCAGTGCCTGGTGCAGCGTCAGGCCCTGCTGCCTGCTGCCATCCAGGAATGGTCCCCGCAGTGTTGGGTATGGTCCCGGGGCTGGGGCAGGCTGGAAAAGACCTGTGGGACAATGAGGCTGAGCCTACAGGGGCTGCAAAGGTTTCCTTGGGGGGAGGGCGCCCATTGGGTTCAGGCTGGGATAGGGCAGCCCTGCTCACCCTTAAATGTCGGTGGCAGCYCCATTGTCTGCCCCGTCTCCGTATCCTCGCAAATGACTTCTTGCAGTGCCACGGCCATGACTTTCAGCAGGTCGCCCGTCGACAAGCAGCATTCGTTGCCTGAGATCTCGTACACAGACCCTGCAGGGTGAGAAGGGAATTTCCTCAAAGAAAATGCCTCTACCAGCATTTCACAGAATCACAGAATGGTTTGGATTGGAAAGGACCTTTACAGATCATCTGGTCCAAACCCCCTGCCATGGACGTCTCCTGCAGGGACATCTTTTATTTGATCAGGTTGCTCAAAGCCCCATCCAACCTTGAACACTTCCAATGATGGGGCATCCACAACTACTCTGGGCAACCTGTTGCAGTGTCTCACCACGCTCTGTACGCTGTCCTTTACTGCTTCCTCAGAAAACTTGCAGGTAGTTGGTGCTCCCATCCAACACTCGGGAGCTCCTGACTGAACTCCAACATACGAAGGAGGTGCACAAGAGGTGGCAGCAGGGGCAGGTGGCCCAGAAGGAGCACAGAGACATGGTCTAGCATGCAGGGATGGGGTTAGGAAAGCCAAAGCCTGCCTGGAGCTGAATCTGTTGAGGGATGTGAACAGCAACAAGAAAGGCTTCTACAAGTACATCAACAGCAAAACGAAGACTGGGGAAAACATGGGTCTGCTGCTGAATGGGGCAGGGAACATCGTGACAAAGGACACAGCAAAGGCCAATGTGCTCAATGCCTCAGTTTTTACAGGTATGACCAGCCTTCAGGAATCCCCCTGAGACCAGGGGGAAAGTCTGGAGCAAGGAAGACCTACCCTTGGTGGAGAAGGAGCACTAAACAGACATACATAACTCCGTAGGGCCTGTCGGGATGGACCCATGAGTGCTGATTTTGTGAGGCCACTCTCTATTATCTTTGAGAGGTCATGGGCAATCGAGAGAGGTTCCTGAAGACTGGGGAAAAAAGCAAATGTCGATCCTATCTTCAAGACAGGCAAGAGAGGGACCTACAGGCCAGTCCCACTCCCCTCAAACCCTGGGAAGGTGATGGAGCAGATAATTCTGGAAACCACTACCAGACACATGAAGGACGAAAAGGTGATTGGGATTAGTCAGTATCGATTTTCAAAGGGGAAATCATGCTTATCCAACCTGATCACCTTCTCCAATGAGGTGACTGGCTTGGTGGATGAGGGGAGAGCAGTGGGTATTGTTTACCTTGACTTCAGTAAGGCTTTTGGCACTATCTCCCATCACATCCTCATAGAGAAGCTGATGAAGAATGGGCTGGATGAGCAGACATTGAGGTGGACTGAAACCTGACTGAATGGCTGGGCCCAGAGGGTGGTGATCAGTGGCACAAAGTCTAGTTGGAGGCCAGTCACTAGCAGTGTGCCCCAGGGATCAACACTGGGTCCAATCCTGTTTAACTTTTCGTTAATGATCTGGATGATGGGGCAGAGTGCACCCTCAGCAAGTTTGCAGATGACACAAAACTGGGAGGAGTTGCTGATAGGCCAGAGGGTCGTGCTGCCGTCCAGAGGGACCTTGGCAGGCTGGAGAAATGAGCTGACAGGAACCTCATGCRGTTCAACAAGGAGAAGGGCAAAGTCCTGCCCCTGGGAAGGAACAGCCMCCTGCACCAGCACATGCTGGGGGCCACCCGGCTGGGAAGCAGCTTGGTAGAAAAAGAACCTGGGGGTCCTGGTGGACACCAGGTTGAACATGAGCCAGCAACATGCCCTTGCTGCAAAGAAGGCGAATGGTGTCCTGGACTGCATTAGGCAAAGGATGGCCAGCAGGTCGAGGGAGGTGATCCTTCCCTTCTGCTCAGCACTGGTGAGGCCACACCTGAAGTGCTGTGTGCAGTGCTGGGCTTCCCAGTACAAGAGAGACAGGGACATACTGGGGAGTCCAACAAAGGGCCACAAGGATGATTAAAGGACTGGAGCATCTCTCCTGTGAGGAAAGGCTGAGAGAGCTGGGAACGTTCAGGCTGGAGAAGACAAAGCTCAGGGGGGATCTCATCAACATATATAAATACCTGAAGGGAGGATGCAAAGCCAGGCTCTTCTCAGTGGTGCCCAGTGCTGGGACCAGAGGCAATGGGCACAAACTGGAACACATGAAACTTCCTCTGAACGTAAGAAAACTTTTTTTTTACTGTGATGGTGGTCAAGCACTGGGACAGGTTGCCCAGAGAGGTTGTGGAGTCTCCATCATTGGAGATATTCAAAACCCAGCTGGACAAAGTCCTGAGCAACCAGGTCCTGCTGACCCTGCTTGAGCTGGGGGTTGGCCTGGATGATCTCTAGAGGTCCCTGCCAACCTCAGTGATTTAGTGATTCCCATCACAGGTAGTCATGCTATGTGCCATTAACAAATACCAGTTACACAGTGGGGGCTCCTCTGCTTGGCCAGCTGTGATGAGGTCCCCGGGGCAGTGGGGAGGGGGCTGACCCATGGCCTGGCCCTGGCTGCAGGCTTTGTACTTCCTGGGATGTGAGCCAAGCCCGGGCGTCGCGGCACTCACGGGTGCACAGATGTCCCTGAGGGAGCCCCAGTGCCTGTAGCTGTGGTGGGACCAAGGGGACCCCTGACCCCTGGGACTGCAGAAGTGGGCCATGGGATGGGAGTGGAGAGTGCTGGGGAAGGAGGGCAGCTATTCAGGGAAGGACGGAGCTGGTCTGCGGGCTCAGCAGTGGGCAGAGATGGGGCTGGCAGAGATTCACCTGGTGTGCGGGGTGAGCTGGTGCCTTTGGCCACGGTGGGAACAAGTTGGTTTAGGGTCCCAGCACACACAGCCGCCCCGGCAGGTCTAGGCAGGACAGAYGGAGCCAAGGCTGGACACACTGCCAGACATGTGTCCCAGCAGGTGTTCCTGCGTTGGGTATCAGTGCCTGAGTGCAGGGGGACGGATGCTGCTGCAGGCGCTGCTGCACCACTGACCACCGCTCGCCTGTGGAATGCAGGTGGGAACAGCGGTGTGGGACTGGCTGGGAGAGTGCCTGCCCCCCCGGGAGTGGGGGAGCCTTGAAGTGGAAATAAATGTGAAAAAATAAACCACAGGAAGAGGTGGATGAAAGCTAGGAAGTTGCAGAAAGTATTGCATGTTGTGCAAGCCCCAGTCCCCCTCCTCCAGCCTTCCCGTGCCCTATCACACTGTGACAGCATCAAGGGTCTGAAAAGGGAAGAAACCCACAGCCAGGCTGCACTGCCCAGAGCACAGAGATGCCGCACACCCTGGGTACAGAGACCCGGTTAACTTCGTACACACCTAGCACGGCTGGCCCCCTTGGCTGGCAGCAAGACAAACAGACACACGTGGCTGTGGATGCCCTGCGCAGGATCCCAAAGCGCTCTTCAGCTCCACTGCAGCACCAAGCCAGAGTGGTTTTACAACATAAAGCAGGATCAAGAATAAAGAGGAGGCGAGGAGTGCATGGCTGGAGAGGAGCCCGAGAAGGGGCTGAGACCAGCAGCAGTTTTGTTTAACATCTTGGGGACCCACCCAAATTTTTGCTAACGAAAAGCCAGAAGTAGTAAGATCTTCAGTAATGGCAGGAAATCCAGAAGTGTTTAAGAAATATCATCAGTGCAGGCTGGCAGATCTGCAGGGTGCAACACTGATTGAGCCCCAGTGCACTCTGATCTGTCTGCAAGGTCCAGCACCGTTCACCAGCAGCCAAGGGAACATGCAACCAGGAGGTTGGCTGAGGGGTCTTTGTTGGGCTGATGCTTATTTCTAAAGGATCAGAAATACCTGGAAGCATGTACAGCCCACGTCCTGGAAAGCTTTCAGTGCTGGTAACTGTGCAGGGGTCATAACAGGGGAGAAAAGCAGTGCAGAAGAGCACAACGGGAATGGCTGGAGGCTGAACCAATGTAACTCAGATGAGAAATGCAGCAGGAAAGATTCATTGCTTGATCATGCTGCAAAGGGATGGGGGTAGATGTGCCTTTCCTGGAGCCGGAGCCTTTCCTGGAGCAGGAGCTCCTCAGGCTACGCTACCACATCATGATACCCTCCAACACAAGTAATGCCCCTTTTGCCCTTAAATCTCTGCATTCACTGAGCTGCTACCAAACCTTCTGTGCAGCCCCAAACTTCTCCCCTCCCTGGGATGAACTCATGACAAACCCCCTGCTATGCGAAGCAGAAAGCACCAGCTACCTCACCACAACTACCAGCAACTGCTAAACAAATTGACTGCTGTTGTTGGAACAGTGGCATTTTTACTCATTTAGCAACATTAAGATGTTATCAAGGCCACCAGAAGTCTTTGGGAAAGCTAAATGTCCACCCCAACTGAGCTACAGAGAAGCAGAGTGAGACCACCCCAACTGCTTCTCCTGCTCTTTAGAAGTCAGTGTAACCTAAACAAATGCTACAAATCCTACAAGTCTTGATGGTAATTGCCACATTGGTGTTGCCAGGATCCTGCTGTGCGTTCCCAGCATTTTTGGGAGCCCCAGAAATCCAGCAAAAGCATTTGCTAATTTCTGGTTCTGTTTCACCACCAACATTGCCACCAGCTGAGGAAGCCATGTTGTTCAAGGCTTCTCCTTGACCTAAGATGTCTCCAGGGACGTGGCCCAGGAGGAAGCAGAGAGCTCAGACCAGGCTGCTCTCTGCACCCTTGCTGGACTCCTCGCATCAGGGCTGGGGCAATGCCATCCTACCTTCCTCCAGCCACCAAGCATGTGGCTCCATCTCTGCCAGATGAGGGGGGAGCCCAGGCTGCAGTGGCATGGCAGGGGGAGGTGGCACAGCCTTGGGGTACCCTTTGGAGGCAGAAGGCACCCAGCACTCACCTTGGAAGTAGACACCGGAGCAAATCCTGAGGATGCGGGGCAGRGTGGTGGGGTCCAGGGAGCAGATGTATTCCTGGAAGGAGAGGGGCTCCATGGCCATGCTGCCGGGTGCTCCGGGGCACTCTGCAGAGAGGGTAACTGCATGGGAAGCAGCTGCGGGCTCTGCTTTCACTTCTGCCTGCCTTTCACTTCTCCTTCTAGCAGTTAAGTTCCCTCTCTGGCCATAGACCCATGCTGCTGGCAGCTCTCCAGCCTACACAGACTGACCGATGCGCTGCTGGGACAATCCTCTTCCTGGCCATCACCCGTCATGTCTTGGTGTCCCCGAGTCCTGGCCCTGGGGGTGCTGCCGGTGATGAGGGTGGGTGAAGGCATGGACCCTCCAGCTTTGCTGTGGTGCTGTCCTGGCTGGACCGATGCTCCAGCCTGTCCTACCCAGGCTGTTCCCATCGCACATCTCCTGTGTACCAGCCTGCCCTGCCCGTCTGTGGCTGGGGCCAGACAGAGTGATGGTGCAGTGGAGCACAGGGCAGGTCTGGGTGGACCATGCCAGAAAAAGCAAAGGGCTGTGTCCAGACAGCCCTCACCCCTTACAAACACACAGGCACCTCCATCATGCTCACCTCTGGGCTTTCAGAGCCCACTTGCCCCCAGCACAAACATCCCGTGCATCATGCCCTGGCTGCGTTCAGTGTGCGGAGGAGAGGGGAGTCAGTGGGTCTGGACCGCGTGTCACTGCGGCAGCATCAGCCGTGGGAAAGGCAGAGCCAAATTCCCATGCCTCCAGTTCAGGTAGCAGCACCCGTCTCACTCTCCCGCRGAGATGGGCCCCTTCCTTCACCAAAGCAGCCGAGCACGGTCCCCGCAGCTGCCAGCCCCACAGGCTGTCAAGGTGGAAATGGCAGTTCTGAGAGCTGCTGCTCCTGATGAGCTTCATCTTTGTAACGATTTTCCTTCAACTTGCCCTATGAATCAAACCAAAGCTGCAGGCTAGGAGCAGGAGCAGGATGGGACTTAAAGTAGAAATGAAACTTGGAGAAAGGTATTTTTAAGTAGATGATGCAGAAGAAGAGGTCTCTCTGCTTTGACTCCAGCTGCACTTAACAGGAATTTGTGTTTCCCGTTATTAGTACAGGACGAAGCAATCTGAGGGACAGAGAGTGCTGGAGTATCAAGATTCCTCCTGCACAAGGCAACTTCAGCATGCCACACAGGGTGTCATAGCAGCAGGGACGTCTAAAGGACTTCAGGCCAAACTGACACTTGGAGCTGGACTATCCTTGACACCAGAGCAAGTCAGACATGTCAAGGTCTTGACAACCTACAAGGATGGGGACGTTCCACCCCCCGGTGACRTGTCAAAGGGCTGCACCACCCTCCCAGAGAAGATGTTTTCCTGATGCCCAGCCTGCATCTCTGACACTGTGTATGCGGCCATTGGCCCTCACTATCTTGTCTGCCATTGCTGGAAAGAATTTGGCTCCATTGTCAGCAAAACTGTCCTTCAAGTAGTTGCAGGCTGCTATTAGATCAGCCTTCTCCTCCTCTTCACCAGACAAAACCAGCCCAGCTCCCATGAACACTCTTTGTAGGTTGTGTGCCCAGCCCCATGACCATCTTGGTTACCCTTTGGTGGTCCCTCTCCCACATTCCTCTTCTTGAACTCGGGGTTCAACACTGGGTCCACTATTCCCAGTGCAGGCAGGCAGCAGGGATAGCTTCCCTTGATCTGTGAGCCATGATCTGGTCTTAGTTCAGCACATGGTTTGCCCTGTTCACAGCAAGAGCACAGGTGTGGTGTTGCACATTTAAGAGCAAAGAGCATGACTGAGGATATAGGGGAAAAGATATGGGAACTGCCATTTATCAGCCCCCTTCGGAGGGGGATGCTGGCTCTGTTCCCCAGCTGGACAGGCTGTCCCAGGCAGGCTCAGCATTGCTGCAGAAGGCGTACAGATGCTGAGCCCATGCTGATGGGACATTGCAGCAGCACACAAGCCCATGCGGAACTAGAGGAATGAAGCTAAAGTGGGTGGAAGAGCCCAAGCAGCCAAAGTTTAGATGCCATCAGCTTTATCATCATGAAATGGGAATAGGACACAACGCCTGAGAGAAATAGCCTTTGTACCAATAGCTGGGAAGAAAGTGTATTTTATTGTATCAAACAATGTCAAGAATCCCTGAAGGGCAGGACCAGACTAACCATGGGAGGTCAGGAAACTCTCAATATAGTAGAGAGAAGCCCCCAAACCTGCAGAGCTTGTCCCCCTGGGGGTGTTTTGCTGCTCTAAGGCAGAGTCCAGGGAGGAGCTGAACAGATGTATTGCTCTGGAAATCACAGGGTTACTTGAACAGCCAACAGCAAAGGTCTCTGCACACCAAGTATCTATTCCTCCATTCTGAAACAGGGCCTAAAGAACCAGCCATGTGCCTAGACAGTCTGAAACCCCAGTGGCAAGGCTGACTCCAGGGCATCTCTGCAGGGAACAGGTGACTGTGGTTGTGGTGGGCATTCCTGGCAAAACAGGGTGGGGATTTTGGTACAACTGAGACCTATGTCTGCAGCTGCAGGAAGAGAATGAGGGTTTCCCCAGCTGATGTGCTGGTCTAGTTCAAACAGAAGAGCCTGGCTGCAGCCACCCCTGCAGACCTGTGCTCTGCTACCAGTTTGGAGAAAATGGGCGGGGGACAGGGAACAGAAGGAATTAGTTTGAAAATCGGTCATAGAAAAATATGTCTAAAAATAAATGGTTACTTCAGGAACCAGAAATGTACAGTGGCCTAAGCTGGACAGCTCAGCAGCCCATGGTTCAGCATGTAACAAGCTGGTTGTGGTTGGAGAAGATACCAAAGACTGTCTGCTCTTTGCTGAGGTTTCCTCCCAGGGGCATGTGATAACCTAACACCGAGCAGAGCTGGCACAGAGGAAAGACCCAGCGCTAGTGCAGCTCCCCAGAGCTCTGCTCATTGACATGTTTCTGGGACACTGCTGGGCGCTGCTGGTCCAGCAGCCCCCCATTCCCAGGGCAGGCGAACGATACAGCGAAACATGCTCAAGCAGGATGCCGATACCCCAGCTGGCTGTGAAAGAGCAGCTGAGGACCCAGTGTGCCAATCTCCATGGGAAGTCTGGAAAAATAAAAGGGGCCATGGAGGTGTCCAAGCCCTGGACACGGATACAATGAGCATGGCCATGGACAGCAATCATGGTTAGCTCAAAAGCCCGCTGGCTCTTGCCTGAAAGAGTCTTCTAGGAGCGGGTCTCCAGGCTGCTGAGCTCCAGCAGCAAAGAGCCAGGGCTTGGCCACAGTGAGTCAGAGCCAAGGAGGAAGCAGCATCTCTTCAGGGATGGGGAAGAGCTGCAAGGAAAGGGGAGTGAGGAGAGGCAGACACATGTTCAAGACAGCTCACTACAGGCCAAGGGGCTGAGCAGCTCTGCTTTGGGGCCAACGATGCCTGCTATCCTCTCCTGGTAGCTTAGCCTTGAGCCTGATTTCATCAGGGGATGGGTGAAGGAGGTTGTTGCTTTGCAGCTACCCAGAAGCACGTGTAGCAGACCCATGAGGTTTGGGATGCCTCTGGGAACAACAGAGCAGCTGTTGGAGGAAAAGGCAGCAAACCTGTCAGGGCTCTGTCATCCCAAACACAGCCAAAGCACTGAGCTGAATAAATGGGTGGAACATTTTCACTTCCTCCTGCTTGCCACCGGTCTGGTGCCCGCCTGCCCGCTCGGGGAGGGAGGGGCCAGCCACCACGGGGCCCTGAGAACTGCTGCTTTATTTCACATGCTAATCAAAATCAGCCCATCCCCTTCCGCGAACAGCCCTCACTTCGCTACAGCAAGTGGGCACTCTGCAGGGGCTAAGGAAAGACCATTCTTTTCCCACAGCAGACATTTCAACATCAGCCACCCATGGCCTGACATCAGGATGGATTAAGCTTAGGCTAGACACATGGTCCCTGGACTGAGGGTCCTCTTAGAGAGGTGGAGACAGTGCTCACAGAGATCAAATTCAGAGGTGATCCTGTGCAGCAGGTGCCTCCTTCAGAGGGGTCCCCTGTGACAGCAGGGCAGCGTATACAGATGCTCCAACTCAGCAGCACATGCAGCAGAAGAAATCAGAGCACCAAGTGATAAAACTGCTCACCCCAGGAAGTAGGATCCAGCTCATTGCCAAGACCAGAGGAGCAGTGCAGCAGAAAGGCCAAGAAAGAGGGAACATCAATAGCAGAGGGCCCTGATGGCACTGCAGGGTCATGTACAGCACCTTGATGATACTGTCCATGCTTGCCTGTCGAAGCTCACAGGCGCTTCCCTGCCATTCACTACCCAGCCCTGTGCTAAGGCTAACCCGGCATCATCTCTCACTACACGAGACATGTCCTTATGCTCTCCAAGGTCAGTGTCTGATACAGGACCCAACTGAGATGATATCTCCCTGCAAAGGGATCCTCTCCTCCTACTTCAAGCAATCATGTACCACCATGGAGCACAGCACAGGGTGGTGAGCGAGCCAGGACCCACGAGCGGTTGTTTCTTACCCTGGTGAGGCTCCAACAAGGGTGATGAGGACAGACAGTAGTAGGAACAGGGGACTTGCATCAGAGGAAGCTGCCACTTTCTGCCTCATACAGTGAGCCAGGAAACAATGCAATTGTTTTTTTTCCCCTCCAGTTGTACATTTGCCCAAGCAGAGCAGAACGCACCCATTGTTAACATCATGGAAAAATATAGGTGAAAAATCTGTTGGAAATAGTTTGCAGAAATTCAAATGCTGAACTAGGTATGAGCAATGGTCTTGACCAGGATTCTGTTCAGCAGCAAGCAACTGTAAAGCCTACATCTTAGTACAACTCGTTGTGTTCTGCATACTGAGTAACAGAGATAAAGTTGTTAAGAGATTTACAAAAAAACATAAAACCTCTCTAACAGATGGGCCCAGTGATATTAAATGAGGAAACTGCTGGCTAGCAACTGTCAACTAGTCAGAGGGCTATCATCAGTTCCACACAGTTGCCTTTTGCAAAAAACAGGCTGGACAGAAATATCCCTTTTACTAGAGATTGATTATTCATGGTATTGGTTATTCCCACCACCTCCCCCTTCCCCCAAAAAAGAACCCCACATAACCCAAGAGAAACCCACAGCAAACGATTCATGTAAGTCACACAAAGTTTGTTTGCTCCTAGGCTGATGACTAAGCATAACAAGGGAAGAGCAAACAAGTACTGCATGTAAAGGAGAGCTCTTTCCGTAGTTTAACAGCTTGCCTGAAACATTCACGCAGTGCTGTCTCCTGGCATAGAGGAGGCCACTGAAGAGATGTTGCTGTGCATCGTTTCAGCTTTCACTGAGCTCGCTGGAAGATCTTGTGCACAGCATCTCATAGGAGCATTTACAGCTGGTCAGTGCAGTGCAAAGAGCTTTTCGGCAGCTGATGCTGACAGGAGACAGATAAGCTTTACAGGATGATAATGGTACTCTGGTAAGCCTATATGAGAGAGGTTAATAGAGAACAAGCTCCTGCTAGCTCTTCAAGTTATAAAAACAGTATTTTTACAAAGACCCTGGAGAAAACTGGTTGTGCCTCCTTTCAGAAAGGACTTGCCCTGGTGTGATATGGCCATAAACACATCATTGCTTACCCACCAGGAGAAATCCTGCTTCCATTTCCTCCAGGCTCAAGCAAGGGAAGGCCTCTTTGACATATCTAAAGGAGGTGGGGAATCTCAGGCAGGAAATGACCCATCACAGCCAAGATATGAATCAGAAAAGCCTCTGTGGCCAGCCATGACCGAGTTGCTAGGTTAGTCCAGTATTGCTGGCCAGCTCATCAAAGGCCAGCACACACGCAGGCAGTTCCCCATCTGGGTGTCTTTGCAAGATGACAGTAAACAACTTGGGCCATGGCAAGATGTGTCAGAATGACCAGAGCAGTACTTGGAGCACATCTAGTATTTAAGGCTTCCTCCTCCTCTACCATTCTGCAAATGTGATTGAAACCTTTCACAGACGTATGCCAGAATATATGACAAGACAGACAGCTATGTACAAGAGGGTGGACAGCAAAGATTCGGGCTCTTTAGCTGCTTCTCCCTTAAAGCTTCTCTGAAGAGGACATCAGTTCTGGGAAATTTGTAAGCAGCAAAAGACAATACCGAAGCAACCATCAACGCTGCTGGAAAGCTGTTGCTTTTGTGGAGCAGGCAGGACCTCTAAGGGAGGCAGGGGAAGCATCATGGTTAGTCTCAGGCACTAACATGATGCTGATATGTGAGGTACCCTCTTACTGTTTTACTGGTTATGGGACCTTCAGGGAAGGCTAATTTAGAAGACTGTGACCCAAAACACACAGTTGTCTATTCTGAACTCGCCACAATCTTACTTCATGCTCTCCATCTCGCACTAGCATTCCTGTCCCCTACACCAAGCAGGTAGGTCCCAGTGACGTTACATAGCTCATATGAATGAAGAGCTTTTCCTGGTGTTGAGCCGAAGTGAAAGCAGAAACTTCCCCCCCCCTTTACCTACCACTGCTAGATTAAGACAGAGTTTTGAGATCAAAGAACCTACAAATTACCGGACTATATTAAGACTGCTTTTGAAAAAAACCTCTTAAAACAGCATCTGACCTCTGAGCCCAGTAACAGCCATTACACAGCCCCAGTTTTTTGGCTTGTCCTAAACCATGTCTTCCAGTCCAATCCTCTATTGTGGTCTTTCCCCATGCCATTGAGTGTTTCGAAGCGCTTGGTATAATTGCACGAGCGCACACTTCAGCTGGCACACTCACCTGTTCTGCGCTGGACACTATTCCTGCTCTCCTAAAAGGCCCCAGGGAGAAGTCACATCCTGTCCAAAAAGTCATTTTTTCAGGCATGTCACCACAGGGTCTAACACATTGGTATCTTATTGCACACCACACTGGGAACAGAACAGCTTCTGTCAGCTCATTACTAGCTCTTGGGATGCCTGCTGGGTGCTGCACTCTTGTACTTCAAAACCAAAAGAGAGAAGAGGGGTTACAATGACAATCTGGTGAATGCTGCAAGGACAGATGTTCCTGGAAAACACTGCCATTATTCTTCAGCTCAATAATTTATTCAGCTGCAAACTCTTCTCCATTCCCATCTCTGCATTCCACATTGCAGAGAATGCTTTAGATTATCATGCAAGTTCACTCCTTTTTAATACTTCCTTTAATACAGGAAATTAACTGCTAACCACACCAACACTTAAAATGTCAGACCACGAAGTTAACTACTTAACCTGTACCAACTATTTCTACCTATGGCAGATCAGCAGTCTGCACATGAATTGTGAAGATTCAGCCTTCTGCTGACACACAATAATGAAAATGTAACTGCCCCAGCTGCTTAAAGGATACTGTTGGATTGAGAAGAAATACTAATCTATAGCCTAAATATTACTAAATTTAGCGAACCTTGGGAATCCCTCTCAACTCTACACTGCAGGCACCACGGTTATCTTTAACCAGGTCCCAGTTTACCATTTTTCACTATCACTCTCCCCAGTGAGCCTAGGACAAGCTGCAGAGACACAGTGTGACAAAGGATGGTGCACTTAGGCTGCCCAAGGCCACTCTATAGGTCAAACGCAGCAAGCTGGGCAATGAGAAGAACAAAGTTGGGCTCTAACGTATAATTTTTGCAGAGAGGATTATGCCAGAACCAGATAAAACTTCAGTCAAAACAAAGGTGACTGCTGTTTAAAATCCACTGTTAAGTGTTACTCTTGTGTGCAGAAGTGCAATGCACTACAGCACAAGGCAGCAAAGCAGGTCATGAGCAAAGAAGCTGGAGCAGCTTTAAGAGCCGCAGCCTGAGCCAGCCACTTAGAACAAGACCTGCAGTGATAGCTGCATGATTTCTGCCATGGCAGAAATCCTTCAATAAGCCACAAAACAATGTACAGTCCCAACTGCAGAAGTGTAGACTGGGAACGAACACACTACACTCTCCAAACTGGCAAAATCTGCATTTAATTTACAACATAGTAAAGGTTACAGGTAAAAAGCTCAACAGAAAGTGTGAAAAGGCCTATTACATATTACACAAGTGTACAAACTTCTGTACAAAGCCCCTAGATGTTATACTGTCCCCTCCTGTACTGGCCAGCTATGGCCCCTAAGCTCTAAAATAATGAGAGCTTGTTCAAACCCAGGGAGAAGAGCTTTAAAAACCAATGAGCAGTAAAGCTTCCCTTTTCAAGAAAAATCTTGCAAAGASCCACTTGCAAAAAACCAAAACMCCCCCCMCTGCCCCCCCCCCCAAAAAAAAAAACCCAAAAACAAAATCCCAAAATGGAAAAAAAGGAAGAAGAAAACCTGTTCAACTTTTACTTGCCCTAACTAGTCTTACCCTAAAGAGTTGCCTTCATAAAGCAGACTGGCTGGAAAAAGAAAGTTCTACATACCAGAAAGAAGCAAAACTAAAAATAAAGGGAGAAAGATTTTAAGAGTCAGCATGGAGTGTTTAGAAGCAGAATGTCTGAGGACTGAATCATATTCAATAGCAACTAAACACAGAGCGGCACAACTATATCATGGAGAAGGTACTGTATTCATCCATATAATAGTTTGAGCTAGATATGATGGTGTGGGGAGGGGAACAAACCAGTCTCTRAAGCCATCGCTCTTGTAAATGGGGTAGCTACTAGCTCATTTTTACCTCAATAACATGATAGAAGCAATCACTCTGCAGACGCAGAAGTCACACTGATTTTGGAGCRTCTGTCCAAAACAGGTCTAGTGCATACAGCACACCAGGTGCACTATAACAGCACTGCTCCAGCAACCATCAGATTTTCACAACACTACTTAGCCAGGTAGTACTGTACACAATGAACAGCTGGGTATACTAGTATCATTTTAGCGCACATTTCCTGGAGAAATCCCCCAAACAACAAAGGAATGTGACTACGTATCTGAACTGCATTATAGAATGTAAAAAAATCCAGAGTAAATCTAAGAAAAACAGAGCTCTGGCCTTACCTTGTATAAAGTAAAGACACAGTGTCTGAATACATGCGAATCAGATTTTGAAATCTAAAACCGAGGATTTGAAGGCCTAGAGCAACAATCCAAATCAAGCTTCTCATTTTATTCAATGGGAAAAAGTGATGAAGTAGTCAAAAAATGTAGTATTATTAAACCAACTTGTGCACTGCTTTATTCAAGGTGAGGCAGATTCTCTACTGAGAATTCATATTCTAGCGTTAAGTAGCACTCAATTCTCACCCACTGTTACTAGCAGCCAGAATAGTGTGCAGATTGTGGTTTCAGTTGTTAAACATGCAAGTCCTCTGACACTGCTGATGGCTGCTCATTTTTATGTGTGTCTTGTTGCATCTCACATACACTCTAAGTTCACAAGTTCCATTTGCAAATAAAAATGAAACTGTTTAAGTAAAAAGGGCCACCAAGTTTAAAAGAAACTGTTCTCCTCTGTGTTAACTCCACTTTAAGTTATCACAGGGGAGAGAGTCAACACTACTTTGTTCTTTATTGTTTGTACAGTGTAGATGGCACCTATCCACCAGTCAAACGCTCCCAGGTTTGCCATGCTTGTATGCTGCCATTAGCACCAACACAAGCTCAGATCCATCCATGTGTACACCCCTTTATCCATCCACACAGCACTCCATCATATAATACTGGACCACAGCTAAGGAAGCCCACCTATTTCTTGTCCATCTCAACTCCACGTTCTCATGAACTAATGGGATGCTGTAGTGTTTTAGGTGGAAATTAAAACAAGCTGTAGCCAAACAAAACAAAAAGATAATGCCCCACATTGGTGGGGTTTTGAAAATGTAAAAAATAAAAGCTGACCTACATTTTGCAAGTTTTAGAACTCATACCAATGGGATTTCTGAAAGGCTTGGCCCCACATTTACTTCTGATACAGGTGACCTGCTATGAGCGAGTCCAGCAGGAACAACATTACTCATAGTAAGCACAACACCTAAATACAAGAATTTGCAGCGTCATGCCATAAATGATAATTAAATTGTATGACTCTGCCCCTTCAACTTACGGATCAAAATTCAGAGTAAAGACCTCTGGGGACAGTAATGGCTAAGAAAAGGCTGCCAAATATTTTGGTTCAAAAGGATATGGGAGCTGTATTTTTTTTTTTTTTTTTTTAAACAGACATATAAAAACGTTTGAAGACAGATCTTTAAAGGATGTTTCACTTCTCCAATCTTGGTATTACATCTGGTTAGGACATTGAAATTTTAAAAAGACGATACTGCACATAAACAGTTTCTGGAGTTCGTAACTCCCACCCTCCCTCAACAAAACCCAACTCAGATCAATAGGGAAGGGGTTGGCTTCTTGCCCGGCCATGCCTCCTTTGCATATTTCTTCTTCTTGGGTTCATTCACAGCTTCAGGATTAAAGACAGCAGGGTTTGGAGCTGGGTTCATGTTAACTGTTGAGGGCACAACAGGAGTCAAGTCCACATCTGGGGCAAGATTGGGGTAGGGCATTGGCAGACCACCAATGAGTGCTGTCCCATGGACGCCATGCGATTGGGAACCTGCCTCATTGTGAGTTGGAGGTAAACCACCATATAATCCTCCACTGTAGGGAAAGTTTTGCATACGTCGTGATGCAGAATCATCTGTGGTCAGTGAGCCTGGATTCTCCAACCGTTTTTTCTGTAGATGGAAGTATTTAAAGAATTATTCAAAATACATGAAACAAGCAAGCTATTTAAGCTGCATGCCAGTGTCATTTTCCCCAAAAAGGCACATAGACCAGCGACACATAAAGTGGTTACAGACCACGTCCCAGTCTTTGTCCCAAAAGATTTCTTCTGGGTTTCCTTGAAAACCACTTAATAATAAACTCTTAAAGGTGCACAATGCAGGAAGGGGTGACAGAAGTTGAAACTCAGGTTTAACTTAGATCAGGTCTGAGCACCTCTCTACCTCCTGTACACGCTTGTCAGTCTTGAGCTTGTCCTGAACGCAAGACCAAGTAGGTCTTTAGTCAGTAACACAGACCCTCCTTCCCCCCCCAGTAAGAAACTGCAACTTCTAGAACACTTGGGTGATTTTGTCTAGCTCTTGATCATTTGAATCTTCTCCTGCAGTCTGGGGTTTATGTAGAATTATCCTTTTCCACATACATTATTTAGTGTATACCAGCAACAAGCGAAATTGCTATTACACTGTTGCTTAGCTACCCTGAAGTTTTGCAAATCTTCCCTACTCCTAGCATATTCAAATTAAATATAGCACTGGCAACACACTCATCTTGGAGCAAAGTCTAAACCCTGCTAGTTCTAGTAGACAACCTTATGAAATCTTTAGCACTTAACAGTATTTAAACAAACAACCTCTTATTTTTACTTTTTATTTTCCACGCTTCCCACAATTTTAACTGATGCCTAGAACCACCATACTGAATTTCTGGAAAGTGTTTCTTTTTGGGAGGAAAAAAAATTGCCATTGATCCCATGTGTTATTAAGGAAAAGAGCTAAAGCTGGATTTGAGGGGAAATGGTCAAATCTGCTAAAAGACGACAATTGTGAAACATGAACGTGACTTTTGCTTAACAATAAAACACTTTCCACCACAGAACATTATGTTTCTAAGGTGTAATTCATTAAGCGAGTTCATCAATGTAATGTATTAATTAGAAAGTTGGGAGTTACTCTGTACCTTAACAGGGACTACTGCTGTCTGTACCATGTTCCTGAAACGCCCAACAGAAGGGTCCACATCCTCTGTAAAGGCAAGAACAGTGAAGCTTTCAGTAAGAATACAGGAGAAGACAGAACATCTGTCAGGTGAAGGAACCTACACGAAGAATTGGTACATGGATCTTCTCTTCTCAAAGCCAGCGCTCTAGTAGCTCTCAGTAAGCACAAGCACGCCCAAATAAAGAGAGGAGCTAAGGGGACACCTAGTGGCTTTGTCTCGAGGTGGTTCATCAGATACTCTGGTAAGAAAGGCTTCCACTCAAATGGAGAATGGGGAAAGGGGCCAGATGGATGGCCAGTTTGCACTGATCAGACAGACTGGAGTTCTGGGCTGAAAGCTGCTGCTGACAAGGCACTGCATGTGCTCAAAGGCACAACAGCTAGCCCCAGAAGTCCTTGGGGGACCTTGAAGGAGGAGTCAGAAGAATTCGATGTAGAGTCTCTGAAAGTCTGAAAAAATTACTTTTTTTGTAATGCGAACGATGGCTGTTTATATTAGGATGTTCTGAGCACTAAATTGCATAACCTTATAAATCAAAATGGTTATTCTGGGTGGTATACACTGCAATGAAACTAGCTCCAGACTATATTTTAAAATGCATACTCATTAATAAGCTACTCTTATTAACAGGGACATTATCCATATAAAATATCATTAATAGGAGTGCCATTAACATAAAACAGCTAAGGGAGAAAAATGACTAATTAGGAATTGGATACATCTTCAGAAGCATCATTTTGAATGAGAATGACTTGTTTCAGATATGCAGACAAGCAGCAAAAAACCTCTGAGCTTGAGACAAATATCCATTAGGCAACAGGTAAGACAAGCATTAAGGGACAGATGAAAAACAAACAAGTTCAGTTCCCATTTAGATTCTAAAGAAGGCAAAAAATTTTAAACACTTTCCTCCTTTTGGACCCATGAGATCTTTCCAACATCTGTCAGAATTTTGAAGAATGAAGCTGAGTGTGATATCCCTGTCCTGCACAAATCATGCAGTTATTTTATTTTACAGGTAGCAGAGAAGAAACAGAGAGAGGTCAAAGACTTAAGTGAGACGTGGCAGCTTCTCTGAAATAGCAGATCCCAAATATTGACTGCCAAATTTCTGTTCTCCTTATCCATATGCAGCCATGAGGAATCCCTATGAGAATACTGGAAAGAGGGCCTTAAAGGCATCAGCTAAAGATTAAAGCAAACTACTTACCCGGATTGATGATTTCATCATCATCACTGAATGTCACTCTGGAGTTCTTCCGTTTTCTCTTTGGTCTCTGAATATCCAAGTTCCCTTCCTCAATGGTTAGCGTGGAAATTCTTTTGTTGTGGGCTGTATTAAACTCTGTCAGGTTCTAATGACAAATTTGGAGATGAAATAGTTTAAGCAACTAGTGTATGAAGTCTGATTTAATCATGTGATTGTGCATATCAAAAGACCATAGCACACTGTTTAGCTTCAACTTTAGACCCTCAGGAAGAAAGAGTGCTCCAGTGCTGCAACAGGTTGCCCAGAGAGGTTGTGGAGTCTCTGTCTGCAGAGATATTTAGAACTTGACTGAGCACGATCCTGGGCAACCTGCTCTAGCTGACCCTGCTTGAGCAGGGGGGCTGGACTAGATGATCCCGAGAGGTCCCTTCCAACCTCAACAATCCTGTGAATGCCACACACACTGCCTTCTCCCTCTTCACTAGCTAACTGTAGGAAACAGGGCAACATTCACTGTTATCAGGCAATGGGGAACAGTGTGGGAAATCACCCCGACCTGGGGTAATGTTAGTTGGAGAGCGCGTACTCCCTGGCAAGCCTTTGTGAGAAGACCATTGGAATAGTAGGATTATTAGGTCTGATTCTGGGAAGCAGCATGGTCACAGGCTTATCATGGCAGAACGAGATGGTTTGTGCGTATCTGCCAGCAGAAGACACCTCAGACTATCTTCAACGCCAAGAAATTAAGAACCTGAACCTAAGCAAACAAGTGGGTAATGGTATCCATTTAGCGGGGAATGCTATCCATTTAGCTGGAAATGCCATCTAGGTACAATGTGCCATTGTACTCACGTCAAGTTCTGTCTCCTCCTCTGGCAGGCCCAGCAAGCCCTTGAGCTCTTCATCTTCACCGCCCATTTTCTCATCTCCTTTAACTGCTGATGGCAGTGTCTGAGGCTTCTCTCGCAGAGTATATGCCCGTGTAGAAGCGCCAAATGAAACCGTGGAGTCAATGGGTATCTGTTGAGGTTTGTGAGGTTCCAAACGGATATGACCCAAGAACGTGCCATGTGCTGAGAACATCAAAATGCAAAATAATCTGTTAGTCATCAGCTTGGGCTCACAGTATTCAAGTTCAAGTCTTGAGAAGTTCAGAAACTGTACATGGTTGCTCCAAGATACAAGTCACTGAGGTACTGCTGAAAACAGTAGCTATGTACATTTTACCTACCATCTCACAAACTAAGGTAACACACATCAGAAGTCCTCAAAAAGTCATGGAAATAAATGACAAACACCATTTACTTTCTGGATTCTTGTAGGTCCCAAGGTACCATGTCTGGAATCATTCCCTCAGTGGAAAAACCAGTATGTCAGGTTTTAGATCTTGGGAAACCACCCTCAGAAGAGAAAGCTTCATTAAAATTGTGAAGGGAAGGCCAAGTCACTTTCCCTCTCCCTTAGCCTCTTAAGAGCCTAGAAACGTTTTAAACACCAAGTGAAGCAGATGTAAGCTGACTGGAGTAAACACTCCTTTGCTCCTAACCCTTGCCAATCTTTCACTAGGATGCTAATTCAGATTATAGTCATCTATCCACACAGTGCAAACAACAAAAACAGGAAAAAGTGTCTCAGATTCAGAAATGTTTAAGCACTGAAATATTGTACTTCTATCTGGTTAAATGTCACACTACTTACTGCTGTTTAGATCTATGAGGAAAACCCTCTTGAGATGTTTGTGATAGACCAAGGCAGCATGGACCCGAGAGCAAGACTGGTGGTCAATGGTAAAATCGCACAGATCAGGATTTCTCCCAAAGAGATAGTATTTCTTCTCATCAATGATGAGTTTCTGAGGTAGAATATCAAACAGAGAAGCATATTAGACTCCTATAATCTTTTGGATCTTCCTGAAAAAATTCAAGAACATGAATAAACAGAGCAAATTCAAAACAAGCATCAACATCTAATCAATATTTCAGTTTTCTCTGACACTGTTCAATACAGAAACTCAAATCTTCTCTTTGTAAAATCAGAACAGCTGAATATGGAAGGAATGAATATTCCCTTCTTTAACAGCCAATACAAGACAGCCTGGGAAGGACAGTAACTCTTCAAAGCATGAGACTGTCTCATACAAGAGATTCTCTCTCACATCTGCTCCCAACGATTTTTACACATTCCTTGAGGCAGATGACCTTGGGCCTTGTCTAAGCCAGGAATCTATGCTAAATGATCTCCAGTCCGATACAGAACATCAAAATTATATTTCTGTATAGAAATGGACATATGGGAGATTTCAGACCTTTATAATAAAGATGTAAAACTATACTGAATACGTACTGTGATATGAATCCATATTAGTCTATTCAAATAAGCCATTAATTTTAGGCATTTCTTCTTAATTCATCCTAGTTCTAATCTCTTCTTCAAACAAGATCTTACATACTGTAATATCAGTTACATAAACCATCTCTGAAAGGCAAAGGAACATGTTGACACAGTCCTACAGTGTACACAGCATATTTCTACTAACAGACTATGTTGTTGAAAGGAACTCCTTGCACCTAAATGCTGAAGTACCTAAGCAGTGCAGCCTTCTTTCTCACTGTATCCCAAGATCTTAATCTAACCTGTGTTTTCTTGCTTCCAGCTGCACAAGTCAAAGACTGGCAATGCATTACAGATTTGTTAACTGATGGCTTCTCCTGCTTTTTGAAACATTTACCAAAGCCCACACAAAGTTTCAATAGCATGGTCAAGGGAATGCTGATGATACATTTTTCCATCAGAAAAAAAAAAAGATCTTAGTTCAGGAAAGCATTGCTTTCATGAGATGGTCTGAGCTGAATTAACATTTTGCCTGCTAGAGCACGAGGATTTCTCCCCTCTCCTTCCTTCCGTTCCCAGCTATACAAGCCTCTCCTCAATTGCACTGCCACATATCTGAGCAAAGTTTTCAGCTTGCAAAGCATTTTTTGCTGCATTAGTCTACTAATGTTTTAGTGGACTGAATCAGTTTGCCTTCAGTCAAATGCATATCCCAGCTGGCTCTACTGAAGCAATGGATTATATGCACTAGAACTATGTGATGAGGAAGGACCTTCCTTCCTGGCAGCAGTGTTCATGTCAATCAGTTGCTTGCTCCTCAGTTTTGCCAGCTGTATAAATCACAGGCTCAGCTAGAAAGAGCTAAAGTATCAGACTAGTTACAGGTAGTTGGTTTGGGGTTTTTTTTGAGCTATCAGAAAGACTGACACAATGAGCACCTAGACAGTTACTTATTCTGTGGCACTACTAAGTCATACAGAAAATAAGGAGACAGCTTGGAATAAGATACAGTATTTATATTCCTCTGCCTTATCTGCAATCATAAAACTCACATGGACCTCATTTTCTACTACAAATCACCTTGCAAAGTTACATCTGTTTACCTGCCCACCAATTATGAACTTCATGGCTTTTAGCACTGCTGCATTCAGATGTCACTTCCCCACTGATTTTTTTCAGATTTTTCCCCCCAGATGTGTTCTACATTTTCTAGGTTGGATTTCTCATTTTTCTGCTGAACATTTGTCAGCCCCTATGCTGCAAGTTCTCATAATMTGGTATTCAGTAATAAGTAATTAATTTACTTCTGTATGTTTATTCTCTCTTTTAGGTCACTAACAACTCAACTCCATACTAGTATACATCATGATGACTTTACAATTAATTGGAACCTTAGGTAATAATATGCTAATGTCTTATTCCCAACTAACCCAAGGAATACATTTTAAGCATGATTTCATGAGAGTAAATGCTTTGTGAAATCTACTGACTTACATATTTTGGCCTGCTTTCTTAAAATAACAAGATTTAGGTGATCAAGCTGTGTGCAGACCCATCAGCTCCTGACACCCACTACTAAACCAAATAACTTCTCAACCAAYTGGCCAATTTCAACCAGCGCTACAAGATATTAAATTTCAAGAAGTTCTGGGAAAACAACAGTTAGATAGAACAACAGCTTTATCAGTACCCTCAGTGATACATAGGCTGGCAGAAAATCCACAAGAGCACCAATACTTGGACTTCAGCTACAAAAAAAAAAAAAAAAAAAAAAATTTTCTTTGTGAGCCAACATCTCATTTGATAAGACAGGAATCACAGCTTAATTAGCAATTCACCTTCAAGTACATTGTCTGGTGACAAATAAGGTGCAAATGCAAAATGCAAGTGATTTGCCTCTAATTGGGACATTTAAAACATGCAGGTGTCTCCTCTGAATCTATTTGTGTCTGGTGGGGAATAGCATTCCTCGAAGCCTCAGTATAATTCAGATAAAAAACCCAAGAAATCAATATACTGAAACAGTCTACTGGATTCTGCTCTCACCTGGCTACTTTATTATCACTTTCCGTCTCTTTACAAATGCTGGTTTTCACAAGACCCTTCCCTCAGAATTAACCAGAAAGTATAAGCCACTGATAAAGAGCTTAAACTAGTACATGGTTTCCTCAGTCCTTTCTGGTTGAATATTATTTCACTTTTTTTTTTTTTTTAAATTCCACCTGTAAATAGATCAATCTCCTCCCTGTACATTCTTCATGCTAGCATACTTTTGTTAAGCTTTTCCCTGCAAGCCTTAATCAACACCTATCATTCCATTAGTGTCACTGATATTTTCCCTTAAGATTACAGTTGTTTCATCCAGCTATTGATCTGTGAGTACCATAGTGTTTGTTACAATACATCTTTTGAGAAATGCTCGTTAGGTTTTCTGGGAATTCAACTTCATAGTAATGAATTTATGTCCAATATTACGCAGTACCTTACTCATTCAGTTCAGTGCTGAGTCTTCCCACATTCAGTACCTTTGTACTAATGAATTTATGATTCCACTTTGTAAGAAAGACCAGCACTAACTTTTCCTTTTATTCTTGTGTATTTGAAAAAAAAAAAMAAMCAAACAAACAACTGTGTAAACACAACTCTGATATAAACAAGTGGATCTTCAGAAGTTGATTCATTACTCCACATTTCAGTGCTCAGCTCTGCAAGCAGTTATCTCACGATTTCAAGTACCATAAAAATCGGTCCAACAACTTCTCATTCTTGTCCACAACTGAGACCAAAAGAAGTGTACCGTAAGTTTCAGTCGCACCTGTTCCACACAAAACAATACCATTCTGACTTGACAACATTTAAAGAGATTTTGCAAAGACACAAACAAATTCATAAATTGGAAATATTGCAACAAATCATCAACAGAGAAAATAATTTTATTGCCTTTACTTCAAGACAATGTTTCCAAAATTTTCTGTGCCTCTGAGTTATAACCCGGTGTTATCCTTTATACACTGAGCTTAAACACTTCATGGCTTGTTTTAATGTTGCACTTTTCAGACCCAGCAATCACAAGGTGTACCTCAGACCTCTGCACAAGACCTGGGATACGGATGGCTCGGTTAGTATCAAGTGCTCAGTAATCCATAAGATTTAAGAATGTTGTTTCTTGGTTACTGCTGTCTACCATAAGACACAAAACTGAAAAACTATTTGTGATATGTACCAAAAAGGGAAACAGATGGATCACATTCAAATGCACAGTTCCCATACATACACACAGTACATCGTCTCATGTAACCACCACAGCCTAGAGGACTTAAGTCATCACCTGTATACAGTGTGCAAGGCCACAAAGCAACCATACAAGCAGGCATGCATGCTATGTGGAACAGTCTGCTAGAACTTCCCCACCAAGCCAGCTCTTCTGATTCTTACTTCAGCAGACAGAAGTACGATAGCAAGCCAGACCTCTGTGTTACACACGTAGGTGCCTGCGCCTGGTCACCGCTTGTCACAGCATTCAGCACACCTATTACACACCGAATGGCAGGCAAGCTGTACCTCACTGATCTCAGCAACATTGATAGCCAACAACAGATATTCAGGAGGTAAAACACAAACTCTACAGTCATTCTGTAACCTCTGTATGATCACATGCTCTACTGAACCTTGGAGTACTTGGATAGTGGACGGCTCTTAACAGTGCTCGGCACGACAGCAAAATGAACCTCTTTTAGGTTATCAAGAAAGTTGATGATAGGAAGAGGAATTAGGATGTTTGTACCACCCACTTTCCCGATGCGGCCAGAGACCCCAGGCTTACAAAGCCAACTTGGGCCTCCTGTAGGTCCAAAAGCTTTGGGCAGCACAGCCTCAGAGTCTGACACCACCAGGACGATATTCCTGACTGTCAATTTATCAACACCAAATTCGCTCATCCATTGCCAAAACCAATGGCGCATCCTCAGCTTCCATATGGCATTTTGTTGCTTTTTTTTCAGTCCTCCAGTGGGGGGACAGACATTTGCCTAGCACCTGAAGATTAATTCAGCAGAGCTCTCCATATAAACTCTTTCATCCTAAAGCTCTCTCTCCATGCTCAAAAATCCAGAAGAAACACAACACGAAAAAACTCATCTCATAGAATAAGTCTCCCAGGTGGGAAGGCTGCATTATGTTTGGCTGCCTGCCACATACCAAAAAACCCAAAGTCACTGCCATTTGGCTTGGTTCACTGAATCTCATTACATGGCCTGAAAGAAATACTGGAAACCCCAGATGCTGCTGCTAGGTTGGCAGTGAGAAGGCTGAGCTGAGAAGCAGTCCTACTACAGCTCTCTGATCTCTGAAAGTTATTCTGAACATGTAACAGTACCATGAGAAGCAGAATACATGGTCCATGGTTTGAAGACAAATGCAATGCAAAGGGTTTGAAAGCTATAGTGCCTATAAAGAGCCAGTGAAGGATAGCTCCAACGTAGTCCGAGGAGCAGGTATGAACCAACTCAGCCATGTCTTGTATCAACTAATGAGCTACTTTGAAGATGCAGTAAATGTGTGTTAGTACCTAATTCCTTTCAAATTAAGGCTGAGTAAAGATCTCTTTTAGGTCAAGACTGGCTTTGCCAATTTTCTGTGTCTTTAAATCCAGAGTAAGAGCACTCTCTCAAAACAGTCTATAAAACCAACAGTAACAGACTACAAAGAAAAGCCTCATTTTACTGGTTTCTAGCCTGGGAAAACACAAGTTTGAGAGATACCTATTTGTGACATCTCTATCTGCTTTCCTATGCAAAGCATATTCTGGTAACTTAACCAAATTCTAAACAGTAAATCTCTCCTGCTAGACACCAGAAGGAACACTTAATACTGTCTGATGCTCCTGTGGTAGCATACATAAAAAACCAGCCAAGATTTTAAGCTACCTAAATCTTTCTTGATCTAACACTGAGTTCTTAATTTTCCAAATTTCTGTTCAGAAAATTTGGCTCAACTTTGCAAACTTTTGC
Source organism: Phoebastria nigripes (assembly GCA_035582835.1). Taxonomy (NCBI): domain Eukaryota; kingdom Metazoa; phylum Chordata; class Aves; order Procellariiformes; family Diomedeidae; genus Phoebastria; species Phoebastria nigripes. The sequence continues at coordinate 1,913,497 of JAYKAV010000045.1, read as the reverse complement.
TGCCCAGAAACATTTCTTTGTTTCAGTCAACTGCAAGTCAGGAGCCTCTCCACAGTTAAAATACATTCACTGGCTTGGGTCCTCTCTGTCAACCATGTTAAAGAGCCTTTTTTTTTTTTTCTTTTATTTACTACTTCTAGTGTGATATAAGACAAAATACAAAATAGAGAATGAGGTGGTATATATCAGACAAATTCCTTTGCTGTAATAAAAATAACTCATTGTATCTGTACTAATCACAACACTGTTCACAGATCCAGAACATGAGATGAAAAAAATCATACTGTATTTCATACTGTAGGACAGGGCAACAATCCTGTAAAATACAGGATGCCTAGTTAACCTTACTGTAAAACAAAACAAAAAAACCCCACAACTGACCAGACAAGTATCTCAAACAAGCAGTACAAAGTGAAGAGTTGTTACTCTTACTCTTTTGAATTTGAGATTTCTTCCCCATGTTATTTGAGTTTCTGCTCCTGAAGTTCCTAAGACAAGGTGCCTTCTGGCTGCAGTCTGATACCTCCTATATAAGTATCTTGTAGGGAACAAAATGTCAACTTTGGTCCAAAATTAAGTTTGGAAGAAATAAGGTTCTGCAAAGTATCGAGTTTCCCTTACAAACATTTTATTTTTTCTCTCTCTTACTAGGACAGGTTTAATGTTCAGGAATCAAAGTGTCATTGTTGACTCAGCCGAGCACTGCAGTTTTGTATCCCTTCAAACAGTGCATCTGATCGGAAGATAACTGATGGAAGCACTGCATAGTATAAGACAGGCTTAGTGTACAGGCAAGGGAAAATTCAATTCATTCTGAAGTTTCAGAGTAAAACAAAGTGATCTGAAAATAATGAATATGAGAGAGAAAGGAAATAATTATGAGTAAGTGTGGAAAATGCTGGGAAATGTTATACTGCTGGTGCCTATGTGTACAATACACCAAATACATACAAAACCTATTTTCATACCTCAATGAGTTTGTCTCCTTTGACTACATCCAGATGTAAGCCAGGTGGTGGYTTCCCTGCCCTGGAAAATAAAGAAAGGAAAATATAGTATCAAAATATTTAATAAAAAGTTTATTAGTGTTAGAGCTAATACCCTATTAGAGCTACAGACCAAACCTACACAAATGTAAGCAGAATTATTTTGGGGAAAATATGAAAATACCATAATTTTGTTTTCCTCCCTGCAGATTCCTTCTGACAACACATAAAACATGATTGTTTACAATAAGAGTTAAGCTAACAGGACATGAGGCATTTCAAGCTTTACTTCTCCAGGTGAAAAATAGCTAATTTACAAAACGAACAGAGCAGCTCCTAAGAGAACATGCTATGAGGCCAGGAAGAGGCTAACAACTAGAGAAGGGGATAGGCTGGGACTGTTTGCTTAAGGGCCTGCTCAAGGGCTCTGTTTTCTCATGTTACCTTCAAAACAGGAGATCTCTACCCTTAGCTGCTGAGAGGAACCCCCTCCTTAGACAGTACAATCCTCCTCCACCAAATTCTCAAACAACCAGCAGCTCGGCTCCCCCAGCCCTATAGCTCCATCCCTGCTCATCTCCTGTGAAGCAGATTCACCAGTCACACAGCATTATTCCCACTTGGGCAAAGGGAGCACAGAGGCACGTGGGACTCGGCAATGCACAGCAAAACAACGCTCATATGCGGGAGAACCCATGAGGATTAGCAGCATCAAAAACATATTTGGTATTTACAGTGCTCAAAACCAGGACACCACTGTGGTATCAATACGCTGCCCTTCACTACATAGGATCTTTGGCTGTTGACAGCAAATGATCTTTTTCTGCTCAGATCTCTAAAAATCTGCATCTCTAGTACTTTTTCGCTGATAATAGCACTGCTGCTTGTCTCTACGGCTGGACCAACTTTCTAGGAGATAGCAGTGACCCAATTCTCAACTACACTGCTGCCCTTCTGAAGAACTTCTTCCACAGAGGGGATCACATTCCCATTTACTGCTTTGCTCACTGCACAGAGCAAGCCAAGAGAACAGCAACAATGAGTAGCAACATTCTCAGCATGCCTGGAGAAGAAAGAAAAGTCACTTGTAACTGAAGTTGTTTGAGAGGGTTAAATATAGATGTTCCCGTTTCTGGGACATGCCTTACAATTTGAAGGTTTCGTTTGTGTCCCCAGGTCATCTGGTTACTATACACATGCTCTCCTAGATAACTTCATACAAGAACACAGTCCTCTATTATTTCTACTTCATTTCTTTCTCAAGTATTGCCCAAACATTTTCCATTCTTGCTCCAAATCCATTATACTAGCATGCTCAGATCTCACTGTGGCCCTTCTTGAATACGCCAGTTGGGACATTCACAAGTTTTCTTACCAAGCCCTTCTCTAAGATTGTGGATAGTACCATCCTAACAAAATAAGATGGACATGGCTGATATTGATTCTCATTTTTTTGGATGAACAAACAGCAGCAGCAAAAGCAGAGGACGCAAAGCTCCAGGGCAATCTGCTAAAACGGTGACTGCTTCCTAGAAATGGGATTACAGTGGTGCAGGGGAAAGACCAGCAAGTAAAAATGCTCCCAAAGAAGATACACAGTCCATCTGATGAGTTCTACAGGGATTGACTCTTCCAGTCACTCCAGTACAGCTAGGGGACTGCCTCTTCTTAAGTATTGCTCTAGGATCATACAGTCAGGCTACACCTGAGTATTGCTGTCTCCTCCTGTGCTCTCCTCAGATCTCAGCTCTCATTTTTCATTGAAAGACACGTTTCATTCCTGGATTCATGTCCACTTCTCAGTGTTTCCTCCTTCCGCCCCTGAGCAGTGTCAAACTTGTTTTTCTCCATTCCACTGAAATTGCCAAGTTCTAGTTACTCTGCGACACAACTTTTGATAATTTTCACAAAGCCTGCCTTACTTTGATCAAACAAAAGCTGCTTCCCTCACCTTTTTTTTTTTTCTTCCAAATAGGTAAACCTTTCAACAAATTAACTCTACAAGCAAATCTACTTACTTACTCAGTCTGGCCTCTGCTTTTCTTTTCAGTGGTCTCTTCCTGGATACTCAACTGTCAGTCTGTCCTAAAAACATTTTAGCAACATCCTCAACGTACCTGTTAGGTCACGGGAAAGCTCCCAAGTGCTCTAGCACAACCACTTTCCTCTTCTGTAAACTGAATCCTGTCTGATGGTCATCTTTTGCCATATACAGTCTCTGATTTTTCGTTACCCCCTCCACTTTTAGTTTCACCCTTGCTATTATTGTACTTTTACCTTCAACTTTATTTTGAACACGGAAAAAAGGCCCAGCAGCAGCACAAGATAGTGCCTTCAGCTACGAATCAAGGTGCTTGAAAAATTTATCTATTCTCTGGCGTCTTTTGGACTGAGAATCCTTTGTAGACAGTATTTCCCCTATCTACCTATGCCTGCAAAACACTGAACACAGTAAGGCTGTAAATACTGATTACAATACCATCAAAACAAACTCACAGAAATAATTTCTCGTACAGAAATTATTTAGTCTGTCCCTCTGGAACAAACTAAATCAATGTCACAGCTTAGGCTGCTGAAGTTAGATACTTGAAAAGTCTTCTAATGAAAACAGTAGAAAGATCTTCCAGTTCTATATTGAAAACTAATTAGTTCCAGAGTCACCAGAGATCAGAATTAATGGCTGTATTTGGAAGTATCAACAATCCCTCACACGCTCTGCCCTATCAGACCCCTCACCTCATGCATCAAGGAAGTAAAACATTGAAAGGAAATCTCCTGCAAAAATCTACTAGAAGAAAGTTTGCTAGAAAGTTGGTACTGTGCTGTGAGAGAGCAGTTTTTTCCTCTTACTTCCAATATTAAAAAAAAAGTCCTCTCCCACTAACTAATGTGCTAAAATAGCCACTAAACCAATTTTCCTACACTGTTCTGAAGGATGGAGAATTACTTGAGGTCAACAGACTCTCCTCTCTGTAGAACACATACAGACAGCCAGGCTTAGCACTGCTCCAAGACAAATGATCTCACATCAGAACTTGGCTCCAGCACAAGTTCTTGCATTTGAAAGAGAGAAACAAGAAGCTGCTCTGTACCTTCCAGATTGTGTATCACAGTCCTCACTGCCTGAACATCTTCTGCTCTTTACAGGTCAGCATTCTGCAAGTGACCTTAAAATAAGACCTGCGTATGGACTAATTGTTAGTGATCACTAGTTCAGTAAGTTTAACTGAGACAAAGTATGCTTAGACTGCCTACTGAATCATCAAAGACTTACTTGGGAGAAAAGAAGCCTTCCAGAGAATTAACGAGGCTGATTGGCAAGGAGAACATGACCATAACAGTATCATTAAATGAATTCTCTGGATCAGAGAAGAAGTGAGAGGACATCCCACACTAGAGCTTTTCTTCACTAAGAATGAGTCCAAGGAACTCAAAGAAGTGTCAGAATGAGAACGTTTATGAGAATTGATAAAAAGAAGTAACAAAGTGCAAAATACCAGATGGTATTTAGCTGAGCATTCTAAGAGATATCAAATACCAGTTTTCTACACTTAACAGTTTAGCAATCTATTGCTTAAACTAACCCTCACTGTCAGAGAAATGAAAGTAACAACTCATGATGCTAATTTTAAAGCATATTTCAGGGGTGATGTGGAAACTACATACAGTGAAGTCAAGTTCTGAGTGGGAAACTGGTAGAATCGAATAGAATATTTCAGTTGGAAGGGACCTACAATGATCATCTAGTCCAACTGCCTGACCAATTCAGGGCTGACCAAAAGCTAAAGCATGTTATTAACGGCATTGTCCAAACGTCTCTTAAACACTGACAGGCTTGGGGCATCAACCACCTCTCTAGGAAGCCTGTTCCAGTGTTTGACCACCCTCCTGGTAAAGAAATACTTCTAAAGTCCAGTCTAAACCTACCCTGGCGCAGCTTTGAACCATTCCCACGTGTCCTATCATTGGATACCAGGGAGAAGAGATCAGCATCTCCCTCTCCATGTCCCCTCCTCAGGAAGCTGTAGAGAACAGAGCTGTATTACTGAGCAGAACTAGCAGACAGATAGGAATTGAATAATAGCCAGACCAGAATAGAGTCATCTAATCTGCACTTCAATACTCAACAGTACTTATCCTTTGGAAACATGACGATATGTGGGGCATGACAGTTCTTCCAATGCCAGCGTAACATTTTTCTTGGATTAAAAAAGGATAAACTTTGTTTTGAATTACACATAATCTGCTCCTTTCAGCCTTTGTAAGAATCCCAAGATGACAATGACCATGCTGAAAGAATGTCTTATTTGACAGAATACAACTGAGCACTGAAATAGTTTCTGTTCTACCTAAGATGAGTTGAATGTCCTGGGAAAGGAGTTAATGGGGTATCTGGATAAAACTGATGTTTATTAGCCAAATCAATTGACTTCTTGCAAGAGAAAGTGGGCATATTCACGGATGATGAGAAATGAGTAGGGAATTATGACTACCTGTACAATGGATGGGGAGTTACAAAATGAACTGTTTTCATACTCAAAATATTCCTAATGGGATGTTGCATTTTTGGGTTTTGGGTTTTTTTTTTTGTGTTTTTTTGTTGTTGTTGTTGTTGTTTTTTTTATTGCAAGGTGAACTTTCCTTAAAATGATACTCTTCAAAACTTGCATACAAGGTGTACTATTTACACAGTGGTCCAAAAATACTGTATTCATGTTCCTTTAGACCATTTCTCTTGTAAAATGAGAGCCCTATTTAATCAAGAGAGCTGTGCTGCTTCTGTATGACTTCAAGAACTCTACTTATCTTTCACATTCCTGTGGAATTGTTATCAGGCAGATCAAGCTGACAAACCCAGAGTAAGGAACCTTTGGCAAAATAAAAACTACCTCTGGTAACCAGYATCGGGTGCCTCACACAGGAATACTCTCCCAGTTTCCAACAGTTACCAACTCAAGGACTTCCTGAGCCATAGTTGCTATCCGTTTAAATAGCTGTCTACATAAATTGCTCTAAAAGCCCATGTAAACTTAATGCATTCACTGAATCTTACACAAACAATTTCACAGATCACCTACATATAGCTGAAGCACCCTCTCCACTATTTGGCCACAAATCTGCTTGCTATTAATTTAATTTTGCAAACTCTAGTTCTTCTCCTCAAAAGGACAGCAAACACTTGTCTCCTACAGACTTTCTGTTCACTATTCAAGACACCCAACATCTCTCTCAGCTGTTCCTTTTCTAGACTGAAGAGGAGCCTAGGCTAACCATCTGTAGTACAGCTTCCTATATCTTTGATTGAGATAATACTTAAAAATAATACTTGAGAGAAAGAATTCACATGGTTTTTGAGGAGGCAGGTAGTATCACACTATCTACCAGAACTACTGGAGACAACCAAGATGATGTAAAAAAGGCTATCAGTACAGTAGACTGGCATTTTTAAAAAAGCTTTTGCCAAATGGTCTCATGGAAATTAAGGTGTGACAGGGAAAAGAAACACTAATCCATGAGGGAATGTAAATGCTTAAGAGTCAGGAAGGAGCAGGGTTCTGCAAGGGCTCTGTGATGTTTATATGCGGTCTGGAAAAAAGGAGCCAATGAACAAATGAGAAAACTCACTTATGACAACAGTTATGCAGGAAACTCAAATCAGACTACAATGCTGCAAATGAATCTCATGATACTGAACTACTGCTTGAGAAAACATCCTGGGGAAAAACCAATAAAAATCAGCATTCCTGAGTGCTAGTACATGCTAGAGAAAGACCACCTCAACACACAAACACAACCAGGAGCTCCAGGCTCCTTATTGCCACTCAGGAAAGATCTAGAGCCATCATGACTATGACACTCATCAACAGTTAACAAAGCAAAGACATCATAAGGAAGAAACTATAAAAATACAATGTTTTCACATCTTGAATGCTGTATTAGTTCTGGTTCTCTTGTCGAGAAGGGCACAAGGATGATAACCAGTACGAATGGCTTCATGCAAGGGAAAAAAAACAATAATGGAGTACATTGCTTCAGAAGCTTGGAAAAATCTAGGCAAGTATCCATTCCCTTTGTCCTCTTAATGAATGCTACAAAACTAGTGTATTCATTATTTCTTGAAACACAAGCAGCAAGGAGCCCTGGATCTGAAAACAAGGAGAGTGCCTTTTCCACCATTTGCATAATTTGTAGAAAGAACTGACACTCAGTGTTGTGGAATTAAACTGTAAGTTAACAAAGAAAAATTAGAAAATTTGTGGAGATTAGGTCTGGGTGTTAAATATGACCACCCAGACAGAGTCTTCAGCTCACAAAACCCCTTTGCTTCTGATGGCCAAAAGCCTAGAGTGCATACAAGAGGACGGAATACTTAAGGCTTACGCATAAGTTATTGGTCACTACCACAGTATGATAGGAAACCACCTGGGCTGTTGTTTTCAATTAGTATGGCTGTTTTTATGCTCTTTTCTATAGAAAGAAATCAGAATAAAGAAAAATCCTCCTCTTACCAAGATGCTGGTTGAACACAAAGTTGTTGCTGATCTTGTGCATCAGCGATGGAAATGAGTCATACGCCTTTCTCAAAGCACAGCATACACACCACAGAAATTGAGACCAAGCTAGCACTGGAATTTGTTCAGGTGACTTGATTTTGACAATACAAGGAGGTATTATGACAAAGTTAAGGCCAAAATCTTTTGGCTAATTATTTTAGCTCACACAGAATGGTTTCTTCCCATGTGGAAGAAGATGGCTGGATAAAGAGCTGACCAATAATTCTGATCCAACCTTGTTATGTCTGAAGGAAACATGATGGTTAGGACATTTGAACTTTAAAAAAAATGCAGGTTGATGGGAAGCATTTATGATCTCCTCTACTCTTAGAAATATTAAAATAACTGTCGCCAAACTTCCAGTTGTAAGAAATACTGTTTAAAAAGAAATACTGTTCAAACTTGATGATTACAGACCTTTCCTGAACACAAAAAATTGCACTGTGTTTTAGGAATATTTTCTGGAAGATTTCTGATAAGAAATGTAGCTGCTTCAACTGAACAAAGCATTCCATTTGTATTAAAGCATTTGCCCAACTTCACCTTGGCACTATGTATGTTTTCTTGTTACAATGCAGTTCCACACAGAACTAGATTTTACTGGTTCACTCTGGTTCCCTTGGTTACTTACTCAGGAACAAAGTCTCCATGGAATACAGTGAAATTTGGAAATTGTATACAAAATTTAATTCCTGAGAGCAGGGCCATAAATATTCTATTAGAGAGAACTACAGGTTTTATGACATCAAAAAAATGAATTCAAATGGCACTGAATTAAATAGGAAAACAAATATTAAGTAGTGAGCAACAATGCAATGATTATTTGATAAGATTATTCCTACATTTTCAGAGTGAGAACAGGTATGTTGGAAGTGTAATTTACCTGTAGAAACCAGAGGAAGAAAAGACAGGACCTCCAGAATCAGCAAGTCCAGCCACTGCTGTTGCAGGTCATCTTGCTGTAACCTTTGTGCCTACCAGGATGCTGTTCCAAAGCCTTGTTATTCTGACAGTTTCATTTCCACCCTAAATTTTTGATCAAATCCTTTAATTTCCATCCTGAATTTTTTGTTCTTTCCCTTCAGCTATAAAAAACACTCCCCAATACTATCCCTCTTTAAAAATACTTTAGCCATTGAAAACCAGTGTTGTTTTTATTTTACTAGACAACTAAAGCTCTGTTCTGTCTCAAAGTAAGATCGCTGTTTCCCCATCAATGAATTTTCCCATTGCATCTGTTCCAGTTTGAATTGAGGTTTAAGTACAGGTAACATAGACTATGCATTTTCATCAGTGCCTTCTACAACAACACTGACAATTCCCTACCTTACAAATATATATTATTACACATCAGGTAGAGTATTAGTCTTTTTATTTATTTTTGAACAGTTATACGTTACTAGTGATTGACGGTCATTCTGTGATTAGCCTATGTACTTGTGTATACATCCCTTTTATTTCTTAACTTGTGCCCTTTTACTTCTGAATAGTGAGTTTCCAGTTTTAAGAAGTTCTTGTTCTTAGTCCCTATTTTCCACCTTACACTYCTGCATTTTATCTTGTTTTTACTGTTCTGGTCTTCAAATTATACCAAAAAGACTGGATAATATTCTGGCCTCTATGTTGACCGTGCTTGTGTCACTAATGAGTATGGTGGTCACTTTTGTCAAGGTAATTAATAAAAAAAMCCCCAACACTAAAAGGGCCGGCCCACAGACTCTATTCACCTGCTATTGCCTCCTCAAAGTCAATTCCTTATACACTCACAGTTCTTGTATGAACCTCTCTATTGCTTCCTAAAATGATCGTTTCCTGTGTGTTCTGAAAGAAACAGTCTTGAAGAAAGCTGGTTCATCTGACAAAGTCAGCCTTTGGCAGACATAGTACATCTATTTCCCTGCCTTGAATAATCAGTTCTTTCACAATATAGTCTAGCAGCTGRACACGGTGACGTTCAGGTTCTCCGATAGCAGCTACATGTATGGATTTGTTGGCCTTATAGAAGACACCAACTGCTTAGAACGATTAGTAATGAAATATTTAAGAGGGATGCCGCTGAACAAAAACAAGTTCCAGCATAGGTTTTTAAAAGATTAAAACACCTACAGGCAAAAATTCTTCCTTCTGTATTAGAAAAATTTGTTTCTTCACCTTGTGCTCTACAGGTCAGTCCACTGCTCTGTGCATTACGTCAGGATGATTCTGTGAGGAATCTGTATAGATTATTTCTGCCATTGATGGCAAACCCTCTACTGCAGAACTATAGAGTAATGGGAAAAAGCAGGGACAGACAGTCAAGAAGAGGAAGAAATGCCCAAGCTGAGCTTAACCCTGGAAGGAGCATATTGAATAACAAAAATAAAACATTTCCCTAAAAGAGGACAAAGCCATTAACGCTTTGGGATGTGATGCTAGCTAGAAGTACTGAATAACAGCACTGAAGTTTTACAAATTAGCTGACAGTATCCCTTCATCAAGGCTAAGATTCAGTGTTGACATGCCAACTGGGTTACAACAGCTATATCCAGTTGAAACTCAGCAGCCTCACTGAAGTCCTACCCAGTCTAAAGAGAAACTTTGAGTTGTAGCTATTAAGGACAAAGACAGGACAACTTTAATTCTATTGTGTTAGTTTAAAATTAGGTCAATTATTCAGGTTTCTAAATGTGGACTCAGAAGCCTAAATTTAGCCACTTCCTAAAAATCTTGGCCTATGTTACTACTGTACACACCTTCATGCCCAACTTCAAGGACAAGGCAGAATTTCCAGAACTCAAGAGCTCATCTTCTCCAGAAATTTGTGTACAATCATTGCCAGGAATAGCTTGTTCTTGGCTCAGAGAAACTGAAGAGGAACGATGGTTGCCTTTAAAACATACTATTACAAATGTATGTACATTCCAGAACAAGCTTGACATCCCAACTAACGGTGTGTCAAGATAGTGAGTAAAGAAAGATTCACAATCCCAAATGCAGGTTAAACCAGGACAAAAGGAGAGACAGGCAGTATCCATTAAACATCTGACGGTCACCTCAAAACTACACCCAAGACCATTTGTACCTCACGGAAATTACTTTTACTCACTAACACCACCTCAGAAGGTATGCAAAAGTCATAATAAAACTAGGATCTGCAATTGTTATCTAAAGACATTTTCTAATGTCATGGTATGCCTAAATTTTAATCCACAGGAAGTACTGGCAACATCTTTATTCCAATTTTAAATGCACAGCCCATGTCTTTGCTAACATGTATGGAGGAATTACAGTACATGCATACATAAGTACTGGCATAAGCAAGTACTACTAAGACAGCATTCATTATTTTTCATCTGTCTTGAGCTAGTTTAACTGTTGGAAACACAAGAAAAAGAAAGAATAAATACTTTATGGACTATGAAGAAGTAACCTATAACAGCATAAAAACTAAATCAAAGCCAGAACTTAAAACYGATGAAAACCTTGAATTTCAGTAGAGAAGTCTTTTCTGGAAACTGGATACTAAAACACTATCCATGTTAGGAAAGAACAGATACAATGATGGAGGCAAACCTCAAAAGCATGGGCAACAATTTAAAGACAAGAGAAAAATAAAAAGCTATTTCTGTTGATTGTATTTAAGATATTTCTCTCATATGATTGGTGTTTGCAGTCCCCAAGGCAGCTCTACTTAGAGGCAGAAAAATAAACAGAAAGGTAAAGACCGTGATTTTGATTTTAATACAGGTTGATGAGATTGAAGATAATTCACTACAGAAGAAGCTGCTACTGACCATGAAGACTCTCTGCAACTCCATGTTTTTTGGTCACCCAGAGCTCTCCCTACGAAGATCTACACTGCTACCTACACAAAAGACTTTTCAGTGCTTGTGTAAGACATCAAGGATCCTGCAGGATACACTTACACTGAAACTTCCTGGTAGTCAGAACTTCAAATAACAATACTATTGGTCCAAGCCTGCTACTGCAAACCATTTTCACTCCGGAGAATCCTACCTGTGAAAGACTCATCACTTATTCAATATCATCACTGTGTGCTCTTTGGTTTGCTCTGAAAGAAATAAATACTTTAAAACTGTGAGTTAGAATCTGTAATTCAGTAGATGCCAGTGGAAGTCATGTAAAGCTTTAACATGAAATATATTCTACTTTTTTTGCAGACTAGAAAAATAAACCAGAAGTAAATAAATCCACCTGGTAGGAGAGCTCCTCCCTCCTATTAGGTGAGGCAGTGGAATACCACCAGCCATAACTACCTAATACCTCCTATTTTCTGTTGTCTATTCAGCAGAATATAAACACTGTAACTGGAAGCTATCCATATTGGCTTCCTGCTACAAGGTGGTTTATCTTTCACCGATACTAACTGCCACATGGGCAATTGTCATTGCATGACAATTTGACTAAGATCAAACTGTATCAGGTACACCTTTCACTACTGGTATAAACATAAAGCTTGCCCAAACTCGGTCTCTAAAATATTACAATTTGCATATATACAACAGAGGTGCAAGGGAAAATAAAGAGCTTCCTTAGAACACATRAGGAGAGAGTCCATATACAAGCTCTGCTTTACCCGAGAAGGATTTTAGAACATTATAGTAAAAGGACACTCAGGTTGCAAAAAGCAAATTACCAAAAAATCTTAGAAAAGTCAGAATAAAACAGGCCCTGGCACCCAAACATGACACCCTTACTCCTGGGTGCGAAACCCTGGCTGGGATCATCTCCCTGACACCCCTTCCACCTCATTTCTCTATCATTCAGCACAACGGATTGTGCTTCAAAACCAAATCAGGCCAGCATSAGCACAGTGAAGCAAGCTGTTTGTCTGTAAGACCCTGCCCTGTTTGTAGCAGAAGCCAGAAAGTATATAGCTAAAGAGGCCCTCACAGTTATAGTTGTTACAGTCCTCCCCTCCAGATGGTATTTATTTAGGAATTCTTCTGCAGTAGCATGCAAGTTACTGAAACTAAGCATTTCACAAGTTATACTTCTCCAGTTGTTCAATCTATAGCTTTCAAAGGCAGAAGTCATTCAAGTTTACCACTGAATATAATGCAAGTTGTAAACACTTTTGTATAAAAACACTAAGAAAAAAAATTAAAGATATGGTATTTCAAGTTTCAAGTTGAATATCCAGAAAGTACTAACACTGAATAATTTTTGGCTTTATCTACTCTATCGTGTCATCATTTTATGAAGCACCATCTCATATAGATGTTTGTTATTGTATACGTTCAGCACAAATAAAATACTAAAATACATGAGCAGTTCTTTTCCATGAGAGAGTTAATGGTTTTACTAACTAAAGGAAGCACTTACAAAACAGGTCAAAATTAAAAAGCATATTCACTAAGCATCCATTCACTGAGCACTACCATCAAAGCACTGAAAGGTAGGGGACCTGTAGTAAAAACCAGATGACTATGCAATTAAAGACTGCAATCATGCATGCACATACATAGCTAGCTCATACAAATATACAAGCGCTTGACTTTTCAGCTGTAACWTTGTGTCATTTTCTATGCGATTTAAAATATAACTGCACACATCCCCTCAATAATCAATGCTCTGGCACCTAAAAAAGACGGTACAGCAAAGATCTATTTAGTAATGTATCAAAAAATTCAAAGCAAATGAAACAGGGCCCCAGGTAACCTAATCTAAGGCCCTGCTTTCAACAGAAGGTTGGACCAGATGATTTCCAGAGATCCTTTCCAACATGGACTTTTCTACAACTCTAAACCCAGCCAAATTCATGGTCCTGATGCTGCTTCTCCAATGCATCACTTTGCCCTGATTTCATAACTCAATATGATAAAAAAATCCAGGCTAATTTCAAGCTGACAGATTCCTCGTACTGAATACATGATTTGAGCAAAAAATTTAATTTGTACTACATCGCATATTCTGTTTAAGCCCCTGGGAAGAGACACAGCACCTCCGGGAAGCATTCTCAGCTTCAGCCAGCGCAGCACTGCACGGTGCCGTTAAGCCGAGGCAGCCCGCAGGCAGTCGCCGCCCATGGATGCACCCGCGGGGCTGCACGACCCCGAGCCTGGACCCCCCGGCCGGCCCAGCGCCGCTGCAGCAGCCAGCCACCGCCTCTGCGGGGTCAGGGAGCGCAGGCCGGGGCAGGCGGCCTCAGCCCCACGGCCCTTCGCGCCCCACGCACGCCCCGCCAGCCCCGGCCCCCGCCGGGCCCAGCCCCGCCGCCCGGCCCGGCCCCGCGGCCCGGCGCCACTCCCCCGGCCCGGCGGGCACCCGCTCTCCGTCGCATCCCGCAGGAGGCCCGCGGCACACCCAGAGGGGAGCGGGAGCCGCCCGGGAGCCGCCCCGACCACGGCCCGGCCCCGGCCCGCCCGCTCACCAGCTAGGGCACTCAAAGAGCGAGAGGCCGCCGCCGCCGCCGGCAGAGTTCGCGTTCGCCGCCATCTTGCATCTGCCCCATTCAGGCGGGCCGAGGGCAGGATGGGAAGCTGGAGGACCGGCGCGGGGGGCGATCCCAGCGTGCCCCGCGCGGCGCCGGCGCGGCGGGGCGGGGCGGGGCGGGCCCAGCGGCGGCCGGCGCCGACCGGGGCACAGGGCCCGGCCCTCGGAGAGCAGCGCCGGCTCCCCTCGCTGCCCCCGTGTGCCCGCCGGCCCGGTCCACCGACGCGCCTTCTCGGTCCCGGCTGGCGGCCGCCCCCTCGCTCCTGCGGGAGCGGAAGGGGCAGACAGGGAGGGTCGGTAAGGAGTTGAGGTGTAACAGCGGGGGAATAACCCGGATCAAACCCCTCTGTAACAGGTTTTCAAAACCCCGTTTTAGCAAGTGTTTTAGCGGCTCAACTTTTTAGAGAACAGCAGACAGACAACCAATTAAATGGCAGGTAGCGCGGGTCACGTACGTTGTTACAAGTACAGATAATTGAGCTTATATGAGGGAAAAATATTTCTCCAATATTGTCCCAGTGAGCTGCAGCTCCCCTGAGAGCTGTTGCTCAGAAGACCTCGCACCCCTGAGCGGTGCAGGAATAGCTACCTCGACAAGCAGCACAAGCAAGCTTATCCCGGCACTGGCTCTCACGGCCAGCGCCAGACTTCTGGAGTAAGTTTCCAGCATCTCCCAGAGTGGTAGAAAACACATCCGAGAGCCAGGAACGCTTCGTGCCAGAATGCTGCAGCAACAGAGATGAGGGTTTCCAATGGTGATTTTTCACACTCAGAAACATTAGTCAAGACTGCTGTTAAAAACAGTTTCTGCAGCAGCTCCACCGCTAAGTTCAATGATGGAAAGAGGAGAAAGGAGTCAAGCAATTACAGCAATCTCAAGTCCAGCAAGCTGCACTGGTGTTCTCAATTCCAGTTTCCAGAGGACTAAAACAGGCTAGAGTGAGGACAGATCCCACAATGCCCCATGCACCCAGGCTCCCTTTTAAGCATGGGGATGAGGTTAAGTGCTTTCATTTTGATACGGAGATGTGACATCCCTGCAGAAGGCAGTGCACAAAGCAGCAGGCTCTACCATTTAGGAGGAATATTTTAAATAAGGAGCAGAATGACACACAGCTCCCTTCCCAGATTTTACCATACAGGCTCAGCAGACTTGAAGTTCTAGCAACAGGCAACTAGTCAAAGTTGACCCAACACTGGTCTGGGGCACCAGATTCATTTTTCTGTGATCAGCTATTGCACAGGAGTTTTGTATATGTCCATGTGAAAGTCATTCAGTGTTTTCAGTTAGTTTCATTCTTGAGAATCGGGGACCACAGAACTAAAGCTGGAAGAAACACTGCTGTTGCTGATAAAAAGTCTTCTACCCTGCTTACAGAGGGAACKGCAAACATACCCATGCCAATGTCTAAACTGCAAGAGAAAGAAGCTCTGACATAGGCTTTTAAAGTGTTTATTGATGGTTATTAGATGGAATGATGGCGCAATAGTGCAAACCACTGTGCAATTGGGAGAACACACTCCCTTCCCAGCTTTCACATTTACTTTATTATACAGGAGACATGGAATAAGGATTAAATACAAAATGGGTCAGTATGCTGCATTTACCACACTCCGTTGGGCTTTGGACAGATTACTGTTCCCTCAGTGCATGTCAGTTCAGAGCTACATCAAAGCGGGGAGTGGCTGCTATGTTCTGTCCAGCTCTACTAGCAAGACAGTTGGAACCAGTGATCTTTTTCATTTGCACGCACATCCTCAGTATGAAAAACCTAGCACTTCACTCAGCCAGTTTCTGCACTTTGTTTCATAAAGAATGGAAAATACCAGATGTTCACAAACCACACATAATATTTACTAGTACACTACAAGTGAGCTTCAAGAGTACTTCTTCAGAAGCAAGATTTCAGCTAATACTCATCTATCTTGCTTGCTTGTAAACTTAGGTGCCCGCTTCCTCATCTTTGCGTGATTTTCTCCCTGGAAGCTTCTAAAAACAATTAGGAGCAAGCAGCTAAACTTTTTATTTCCAGTGCTTGAGAGTCAGCATTGGAAGAGATTTATTAGTCCAATAATAAACCACCAGCTAGTTTCTCTAAGGAAGTTGCATTGTTAGATTATAAGTCAAAGAACATCCTGTCCTCAAATGATGCATTTTGGAAAAAAACAACCCCAACCACGCTCAAAAAATTAAACAAGACAGTTACGAGTCTCAAGGCTAAACTGACCAGCACGCAGTGGTTCCAACTATCATCCATGCATTCTTCTCCTTGCTTTTCAAATCTGTAACAACATCTTCCTCTTCAAGAGAATCTAGAACCACAGCCACTTGGAGACTAATAAAACCATGGGGCAGATACTGGAGACTTTAGAAACTGCTGGATTAAGGTAATGTGAATCAGTGTTGTGCCCTCTTTGAATGTCATTCTTATTCCAGTCCAACAGTTACCTATACATATAAAATGTTAAAGTTGTGCCACTTGTCAAAAACAAGACATCTCCAATTATTGATCACACTTCAGCATACAGTTGGGACAGGGAATAATACATTACAGAAAGCAAACCCACAAGATTTTAGTTACATAAAACAATATAATTTGTATACAAACTGATAAATACTGTCTCCATGGTTCACTAATTCCAAATACTAGTTATCTGCACATTAGTTGCTAATATCTATTACTAGAAGTAGTTCCAGCTTGTGCTCTCTCAGGGTGGTCAATTCATTTCCGAGACTAGTCAGCCTGTTCACTCGGGGGGAGGGGTGGGGGTGGGGTGGGGAATCTCAGCAATGAGACTAGGTTCCATGTGAAGATTTCATTTTGTTGTCTGCCAGATAATGAATCCTATGATTATAGAAGCCACAGCAAGACCAAGAATCAGGATACAGATCTTCTTACGGGATTTCTTCTAATAAAAGAAGAAAAAAAACCCACTGACACCAGGAACAGATGACAAGAGGAAAGAGCAAGTCTACCAATTAACATTACTAACTTTGGTGAACTAGAGCACTTGATACCCATACTTATTCAAGAGAAGTAACCAGTAGTCTGAACACTTTTACATGTTCCTTAACCTGCATGATCCTACAGATAAATGTTTTTAGTTTTAGGAGCACAGTGGTCTAAGAGATGCAGTTAAGTCAAAATGTGACAAGTGTTGCTTCTCTTAAGGAAAATGCAAGCTTTACTTCAACTTGACAACACCTACCATATGCTTTTCATCCTAAGGGACAACACCATGGCTTCAAATGAAAGCCAAACAACTCTAGCTATTTAGATTTTCCAGGTAAGACTAATAAAACTGCTAAGCAGTTCTCCAATACAATCTCCCCTTGGCCATTTGGAGTTGGTGTAGAAATAGTATTGCATTTCTACAGTTTAAATGACTTAATATACAGTTACTGTACTTTGATTTTACAGCTTTGATCACTTTATTCATCATAGGAAACTACAGTCTGTCCATATACACTAAATATTTTTAACTTAGTATCTAAGGATTTGAGGATAGTTATATATAACCACTTCCTTCTCCATCCAGAAAAACACATCCAACGCATGCCCAACAACTCCCAAACTTAGATTTATAACATACCTCAAAACTTTATAAAGGAAGCCACAGAGAGAGAGAGAATACTACTAAATGCTGCCAGATGGTAAAAGCAACTTTCCCTCCCTTGCAGCAGCACTGGAGTTTTATTGCCTTCTAGTACCTCCCCACTTAACAGCTTGAAAGAGTCCAATTTTTCTATCTTGTGTGGAAGCCTGAAGTCCCAGCAGTGAAACTCTGTATGGGACTGACTGAACCAGAACCCTTGTTTCTTCACAGAACCTGAACCTACAGGGACAATAATGATGAAAAGAACCTACAGAAAACATTGAATATCATACACAAAGGAGATTTAAGCAGCAGTGAGAACCACTGCAAGAGATTTGATGGGACAGGGAGGACAGACTACAGGATAGAACCTCATCAGTTTGAAAGAGGGATGCTGCAAATCCCAGTCACCAGAAGTTTCCCCGAGCCTGGGCAAGGGTTTTTGCACATCAGTGTCTTGGCTGCTATGTTTACAAGATGGATACAACATGAGAATTTGTTCTTGTTTAACTGTTCTGCTAACTCCTGAGAACGGCAAAGACAGCTAAACACTTAAACTTGCTGAGCACACCCACGTGAAGGAAGAGACTGACTATATATCCTCTGAAGTAGAAGGGTAGTTTCAATACCATGTTTTTGACCCAAGTGCTTTATCTGTTCCTTGCAGCACAATTTTGAGTGAGTGCAAACTTGCACAAGCTGTTTTTAATTACTTGTTTGGTGTGCCGCAGTCCTCAGTATGTGTCTTGTTATGCCTGTTCCATTATTGCTCAACTGTACATTGACAATAATGCAAGCATACAGAATTTACCTGATAATAGGCAGCTCTCTGTAGCTGCTCACTGGCTCTTTCCACGTGGACTTCTGCACTTTCCACATTTGCCTCTATGCTGTCTATGAAAAAAATAAGATAACTCATTGTAAAATATTTCAGAGCTTCAGCGTTTAAAAAAAAAAAATCAGAAATACAATACTTTTTAAACACAAAATACTGGAAAATTTAATCTATGTAGGCACAATATGTAATTCAACTAAAAAGAAACTTCCTATTACCCAAATACACTTACCAATCATATCTCCTTGGTCATGAATCATCATGGCTAAATCCTTAAATATTTGATTGACATCCAAAATGTCTGCCTGAAGACAACAGTTCGACAAGTTATAACAAACATTGGTTACAATTTTTCTAATGCTCATTCTTAGTACCTCTTCTGACCATTGCTCAAAGCATCAGAATAGATACCATCATTCACTGATTGAGGTGACTTGATGCTACTATCTATGGAATTTGGGATTAACACAAGAGCCTACAATTTTCCTGCTACTGAATATTTGTTTCATCACACTAGCAATTAGCACAGTATGGAATCGAGATGAACATTGTAACATGAGTTGCTCCTACCATCTCTGAAGGACCACCAGTCAACACTGAAGGAAAATATACCTAGTCTCCTTCAACAGGAGCAGGGAGATTGATCTTGGCATCAATCCTCTCTACAAGGAACTTTGTTCCTCCACCTTCAGATCTCCTCAGCCCATCCCATTAGTTAGCACTGCATGACGACTTTGGTTTATCTCCCAATACTGTTAACTGTGCAGGATCTACTGGTCACCTCTAATTGCCTGATTGCTGTTTCTCTTTCTTTAATGAGTTCAAGGTCCTGTTCAGTTATTGCCACATCTTCTTCCTGAGATTGCATTTGATTCCAATCTTCACCACTGGAAAGAGATGGAAAGAAAGCAGGACTCCTTCTCTGAGTATAGGTACTTCCACACTCCATTTATAGCAAAGTGCCAGCGAGTTAAAGTTGAAAAGTTTCCTACAGAACAACCCCCAGGTTCCTGTCCCTGCAACTGTATACAGAGGCAGGACTGATTTGTGACAACAGTTACAAATTGGAACAATTTAAAAAAGGGACAGATCAGGAAAAGTGAAGAAACTGGAAAGCAGTTACATACATAGAATACTCTGTTCTAGGATGTGATAGTTATCCATAGCATTATAGAAGAAACCTCCTTATTTCAGTTCTGCTTTTTTTTTTTTTTTTTTAAAATACTTGTACCTTCTTTCCCTCTCACCATCCCCCAAAAAGGGAAAAATTAGGGTGAAAGTTTTGATAGAGAGCAGCCTGCAAGCACAACATTATCAGAACAAAAGAACACCTGACAAGCATCTGGATTCAAAGATTCTCACTTGCTATCTGGCATTTGGAGATAAGAATAAAGTGTTTTAGTATTTTAATTTATTAGTCTAGTAAGAACTTCAAATTAACACAGAACTTCACGCACCAGAAGAGATGTAAAAAACAAGTAACTCTGCATCCCAGTCTACCTCTCTCCTGATGAGCTGGTACTTCGTAACTGCTGCACAAGTTACACCAATTATAGTGAAGGCAGTACCTATAATACAAGGCCATCTATATGTTCAGCATAGAAAGTTCTTCAAGGGCAACATCTCCCTCTTCTCAACAAAGAGAAGTGTTCTGGAAAGCACTGTAACATTCCAGTGTTAGGTATACAACACTAAATAGTAAGTTTTAAAGTCACAAAGTGCCAAAAGAAATGAAGATAAACCACATGACTAGGTCACGAGACAGCTGACCATCCTAGCAATTCAGCTCTGAGATGTCAGTAGGGTTTTCAGATATTTAAGGCAGAAGTTYCTGACATGTAGCACACAAGAACAACTTCAAATGTGGAGTATGCCACTATCTCTCACTGAGCTAAGAGCCTCTGCATGTACCTGTCTGGTTCCCCTTGCTTTGGTGAGCAAGGCCTTCGAACTCATCACAGCATCTGTATAACTGAACAACCTGGGGTTTTCACTCCTGACTCAGTATGTGAAAGCACAGGGCTAATGAAGGGGATGCACACCAAGCAGCTGATCAGATGAAGTGCAGTTTGCAGAGGGAGGATGTATAGATGAGACATGTAAGCTAGGTCTCTTGATTTAGAAAGTTAAAGGATTTATACAGATAGGGCCAACAGATTTCATCCCAGTTTTCTCAAACATACATATAGTAGAAACTGACACAGCGATCAGATACTTCTGGAGTGTCTTGAGTTCTCTTTACTCACACTGTAGAGTTGATAAAACATTTTACAAACTTACCTACTATGCAGGCACACTGTTACTGCAGAACCGATACAACTGTCTGACAGGTGACAGTAATGCTGTCTTGTGCACGTTCTAGTATTAGTTTGCCAGTGCATAATGTCCAGGACTTCTGAATTTAAGGCAGCCTCAACCACTACTCTGTAATAGCTCCAACCGGGCTGCTAGATTACACCCAAACCCATGAAATAAACATACAGCCCTTTGTGGAAAGAGTCACAGTGAGGGAAATCCTGTCTGGTAGTCTTCTGCTCACAGTCCAGAAAACCAGGAGCTCCAACTGCCACATACCAAGGGACTCTACTATTCCCCTCAGGGCAGTAATCACACAACCTACATTTAAGGAGGATAAAATACTGTCATATGCAGTTAATTTTTTACATTGTATAGTACAAGTACTGTAATAATTGCATTTCAAATCTTTTTGCTTTGCATTCAGCTAGCAGACCCTGGCCCAAGTTACAATAACGTATCTTACCACAACAACTTTAGTTATACATAGTTAAAACTATACATCAAGAGTACAAGAAGCTGTTACCTATCAAATGAAACAAGCTGTTCTTCTCTGAACCGCTCATCAGCCTGGAAGAGATAAATGAGTTATTAGTCTTGCAGACTACCAGGACCACTTGCAAAATCAACAGGAGTATCTTAAAGACAAAGGCATATATTGTCCAGAGAGTTCTTTGTCACTTCAACTTTCAGATTTAACTTAGGTTAATTAAGATTAGATTTAGATTCATCTTTAGATTTAATTTTTAGATTCAGATTGTCTCTGCAAATCAGAGGCAACCCAACCAAGAGATCAAAAGCAGCTAGTCTGTTTACTCAGATCAGCTGTCATCGTTTGTCACTTCCTTTCTCAACATGTAGCAAAAAATTTAGAGCATAATCCAACTGATAAATATGTTCCCTTGTAGAAATTAAGAATGCATRCTTAACACAAAGCCCCAAGTCAAGGGGAGAAAAATGCTTTCACTGGCCTTTTTATTATGAATTCTTAGTAGCCACAGGAGTTTGTCAAAACATAATAGGGAGAAGGTTTGAACAAACATTGGAGATATTAGCAGGACAGAAGCTATAAGAAAATAAAGAAACATAGTGTGAGATTTAAGATGTAATTTAAGGTGTGGTAAGCTTCCAAATGACCTCTTAAATTTTATAGTCTAGGGCTGATGTCAAGCAAAGAGCAGCCTGCAATACTTTGCTATTAACTATACTTTGACTCCTCATCTTGTCCTCCACAAGATTTGCAACTACCAGGATTCCTTCCCTCCTCTACTAACGTTGACAAGCCACACACTGAAATGAGTGCCTAGTACTTACAACATCCAGAATGACAAAATGGCACCGAGGCCTCATCTGCACTCAGTAATGTGTCAGTAGACAGCTATTAAGTTCACTATATCAATACAAAATTCCTATGAATACTTACAGAGATGCGGGAGCCAGCTCTCGCCCTTGCTACAGTCTCTTTTTCCTTCTCTGACACTCGCCTCTGTATTGCCTGGAAGTTATTTAAGGCTGCGGAGAAGTCATTCATTAAACGTTCTTTCTGAAGCCTCTGTTGGCGCTAAAGAATTGAAACAAAAACAAGTGTTCAGATATTCCCATTCATGATAATGTAACTGTCAGACTCTCAAAAAAACCATCATCATAATAATAACAACAATGAATGCTGGCATTCAAGTGATCTTTTGGTTCCAGCGTTCTGGGGCACTGGAGAGAACAAAAAGCCCACCATATTTTAATTCATTACACTAAATGCCTTGCCTATTGCAGAACAGTTTTGTGCAATAAGGTTCTCTAATTTCAATCTAGTTTTAAGTTTAAAATAGAGAGGTCTTCTACACCATTACTTTTATTCAAATCACATTCCAGTAATCTATCACATTTAATTACGTACCTTTTGGATACCTACAATGCCTTTACCCTCCATTCCTCTACTTAGACAACCTGGTAGTACTTAATTTTCTCTTGTCCTGATAAGACAACCCGCTGAAGTTACTTACAAATAATAATAGGAATAAAAAAATAATAGGAAGCCCCACACTTCCAGAACTAATGACAACACCCATTACCCCAGTTTCATAAGCTGTCTCTCCCAGCCATGCCACACTACAAGCCTGCTGTTATTTGATCAGAGAATACCCTTAGTCCTGATAACCATTTCAGTTTATCTTTTCTCCAAATACATTAGTTGTAATATTCCTTTTCATCCTCATTTTACAGTATCAACTTATTTAACCTCCACAGAACATCTCCTTCGAGTGTTGTGACATCCCAGTTATTGGGAACAAGAATTTGTAAAAAAGCTTGTCCCAAGGACACTCAATACTCTGGTCAGTTCTTATGTTTTCTGTTAGAGAGATTCCCAACAGCTGTCTCAAATTGCAGGCTTTCCAATATTGTAATCCTTCAACAAGTTTGTTTCAATTCAACAGCCATTTCAAGGAAATAAATTTTTTCAATTAATTTTTTCTATAATAAGCCACTACAGCAGCCTCATAATACACTGCAGCTTCCATCCGAGCCATCTGGAAGCAACAACCCTTCTGCCAGAGGAGACCCTCAGCATGTTGATGCCAGCTCCTGCAGATTTTGACTGGACTGCTCCAACAGGCTCCACTAGGCTTCAAAAGTCACTGCTGCATTCAGTGAGATGACAGGATTTTGTTCACCAGAGGGAGATTAACTGAAAAATATTTGCTGAACAAACAGGCAAAACGTGGCCATGCTTACAACTGGCATATAAACCTTTAAATACAGAATTAGACTAAGACAACATCTGCTGACCCATATCCACAGATCATCCCACAACAGTATCACAAAAGCAGATATATCAATATTGTGGTAGTGATTTAAAGTAGAGCAAGAAAACGCCAACAGCAGAGGACTGTCCCTTCCCTTTCCCATAGGGAGGGGGAACTCGAAGGACTATCTGGCAAAAGATAAAGTCATAATCATTGCCTCGCTATATTTTGCTTTATTTAAATCTGAGCAAGGTGAGTCAGCTTTTTCCCCCTCTGCTAATAAATCACATGCAAGGGAAAGCTTTTTGGCGTGATCACATTTCATACTGACATGCAGTTTGCTATGTGTTCTTACCCTAAAACACTGCCTTGCATCACCAGGCACT
Organism: Phoebastria nigripes; assembly: GCA_035582835.1. Taxonomy (NCBI): domain Eukaryota; kingdom Metazoa; phylum Chordata; class Aves; order Procellariiformes; family Diomedeidae; genus Phoebastria; species Phoebastria nigripes. The sequence goes on along the minus strand of JAYKAV010000045.1, from coordinate 1,889,668 downwards.
TTGTAGAAAAAATTATTTTTCAGAAATTTACTCAGAAAAACAGAATTGCATACTCAGCTCTCCCCAAACATTTAGGGCTTCTTATTCTCATGCAAGTAAGTTTTATACCTATTTGCCACTGGGAAACATTGTTTTCCTAGTGTCATATAAGCAGCCAGGATGTAGCCAGTTTAATGTGTTTCCCTACTTCAACAACATTCTTCATTGCAAAAGGCTGCTGTCTCTTCAGCTGTGCCAATTCAAGCTTTGTGAGGTTGTGGTCTAAGCTAGTTTCATGAAATGAGTGATTTAAAAATACGTCCAGACAAATTCTGTGTGCCTACCTGTTCAGAAGCAGACAGAGGAAGTGGTAGAGACCCCAACTCCTTTAGATATTCATTGGTCTCTTTGGCAAGGCGGTTTGCAGAATGCTGTAGCTGTTGTCTGAAATAGAAGTTCAAAAGCAGTTACACAAGCTTCTACCTAAAAAGCAGTCTCTGAGCATTTCAGTTTCCAAAATAATGACCAAGTAGGGGTTCCAAGATCACACATCTTTACGGTGTTTTTTTTTTTTTTTTTTTTTTTTTTTTCCCCCCCTCACCCTAATGGAACAGAGACGTACTTTTAGCATTTACCATCAACTTGACTCTGGACTATGTTTTAAAAAAAGATTCAAAGAAGTTCTGTGCTCCCTGCTAACTAGTATAATTCAGTAGTTTTAAAAAGATATTTTTCTCCAATAGCATAAGAAACAAATTCAAGGGAAAGACAAGTTTATTCAGCAAACATAATCACTCTTTTAGGGCGAATTCCTTGTGGTACCAATTGGTAACTAACTGTTCACTTGACAACCACCAACTCCATTGGTTAAGTGTACATTTGACAAAAGTACAGAGACTCAGAGATATTAAATTCTTATATTTTTGTGAAAATTAATGGTCAGAGAGAGAAATGATCCAGCTTCTACTTTGGGAAGTGCAAGGCTTTCCCTTGAGCCTTTATGTTTTCCAACAACATTGCAATTCAAAGCTATTGTTGCAAAGGATCTAGTGCAGCAGCACCTTCATTAGTACCACAATACAGAAAGACATTAGTTACATTGAACTTAATGTAAAGACATSATCTTGTACATCAAAGATGCAGTTTATTAGAAAGAATGCTAGTGCTTCACAGAGAACAGAAATGCAAGTTTTCTTTTGTGGCCATATGCACAAAAACTAATACTGTAAGCCAGGAAGAYACGAAATACTAAAACAAGAATCAATTTTTTTGGCATTCAATGGATACAAGATGCTTAAGTGAAAGTCACCTATTCAGCCCAATAGATACACAAATCAAAGTATTCAGGCTGCATTATTGTATAAAAGTTGACCTGCAATACGTGAGCTGAATAAACCACCCATGCATTTTTGTATTAGATTTGTATGGCAGCTGACAATTTGTGGAATGCAACCACTCTCAACTTAAAGGGGAGGGCCATTTCTACAATGAAATTAAATGGAAAGACATTTGTTTGGTCACCAGTGATTAGTTCTTTAATCTACCGATTAAATGCAGATTGAGTCAACTGAGCAGCTCAGGCAATCAAATTCCTTTCTCTCCCAACTGGGCTCTGATCCCATCCTTCAAATGTAGTGTATGTAGCTATCACCACAAGTTATGAACTTGCCCAAAAATCAGCTATTATAAAAAAYAGGGAAGTTGCATATTCAGAGATTCAAGGTACAGTGACATGAAGAGATAATGGAAGAACTTACTTTCAAGTTTTCTTTTATGACTCCAGAAATTATTCTTCTCATAACTTGCTATTTATGCTTCACAAGTTTGTAAGAGATGCACAGACATACAGACTCCCTGTTCAGTACCTCTCGGAGTCAGTTTGGACTATGCCTGTTTAAATGTCTTCTATATTGTCCCCCACTGTCATACTATTCTTCTGAAATTACATGTGGCATTTTGGCTGCCACATAGGATTGCTAATCTTTCTAGTGCCTAAATCCATCTGTACTACAAGCTACTTTTTCATCAATTTTTCCTTATTGCTCTTATGTGAGAGGCAAGTACCTAGTATGGCATTCATTTCTTCTAAACCACAAGTGAGGCTAATGCATGGCTGATGTACTACTACCCTTTCAAAATAAACTATACCGTTTCTAACCATTCCTATGCAGCAGTTTTGAATGGCTTCTCCGGAGTCCTGCAGAAACACCTTAACTCATCCAGTAAACTACTTAACGCAGCTAGTCATTTTTGGTTTGTAGGACTGCATTAAATTTATCTAATAAAGCATCTCCCCAAAGCAAGTAACTCAGTTCCTCTAAGAATACAGACAGAAATGAAAGAGAACCTATAGAAACGTTAGCTCATTTAATACTTACAAGTTCTCCTGAAGCTTGCTGGAATCCTGCTTGGTTCCCAGCTGGCTCATCAGATTCTTTATCTGAGCAGCTGAAGATAAAGAGATCACAAGATGAGTTAGTAAGACAAGTTCTAGCGTATTTTATTCCTTCTTGAATGTATTCTTCTAGCTTTCCCCAAAGGATTTCTCTCAATGTTTGACTTAACTCAAGCTGATAAGACAACACTTACATTCTTTGCTTTAAATGCCAAGTGTATTTTGAACATCCCCATTTAGACATGATCCAGCCTAACAGACTAACTTTCAGATAAGGAAGTGATAGCGAGGCATACATACCCTGAAGACAAGTCTGTGGAGCTAAAAGCTTGTGCACTTCTCTTCCTCAACCTTTTTAGACCAACTAACATAGCTGTTTGTTTCTACCAGCCTTGCTATTTCAGTATTTTAGGCTATCACTGCTGCAGAACAACTTTACTACGCTGTGTTGCCACTTTTACATATTCTGAAGTTACTTAAATTATTAGTGCTCTGTTAAAAAAAAAGTAAGAAAAAGCCAAGGGTTGCTATCAGTTAAAAAAAAAAAAAAAATCTGAATTTTTCTACTCATGATAGCCCAAACCTTTCGCAATACTGGCACAAACCATCTTTCAAGAACAGCAGATAGCAGTGGTGCACTTCACAGTTAGCTTGCATCAATTTGAAATCATGTTGTAGCGAGAAGAGATATTCTAGCCCTCTTTCTCCCCTACCTCCTATGTTTTTCCACTATTTTCCTTGTGTAGGCATTAGCAATCATGCAACCACACAATGAATCACATCAAACCGTTAACCTACCTGAAAAGCAAGTACCATCTTCTCTCCCCACTCCCTCTACCTTAGAAGATTATTTTTTTGACAAATCAACAAGCTGATCCACTTTATTCTGCAGCTATACAATTTTTAGCATTACTAAAGATGCTGGGTGCACTTTATTCTGCAGCTATACAATTTTTAGCATTACTAAAGATGCTGGGCGCACCACTTATGACAGCAGTACAAAGTTTGATCAGCTCAAATCGATCATGAAATCATATGCTATCCCATCAAGCATCGAGAGAGGCAAGACCAAGGAGGATCAACTTAACATAGTTCTATAGGCAGCTGAATTGAGTTGAAATACCCCATGAGTTTAACAAGAGATACTTCCAATTCAGTGACATCCTACTGGTGTAATTTCTACTTTCAGCCTGGAGCAAGCCACTTCAGTTGATTAAATGCATGGCTGAAGAAACATCAGATTCCTACAACAGCCACTTCTTTTAAAGTGATGTCCAATGGCTTATAACAACGGCAGCTCAGCTAAGGCCGCAATATAGTTTTGTCCTGGTCTGAGCCAGGTTCAACAGTTCACTATGCTTAGTTTACCTCAGCCAACAGCAATGCACAGAGTCTACACAAAATGAGAGCAAAGTGTCTGGGAGGCCAAAAGAAGGGGCTGGAGCTTTTCACCTTTATTCTTTGGATAGTGGGTATACATACCCACACAGAGAGCCCCTTCAGTCCACAGCTTTCAGTCTCCAAACCCTTTCAATTTTAGGCTGTAAAGCCTTCCACATACTGACTATTTTACACTTAAGACTACTTAAAACATTTCAATCTCTGCTCTAGATGCTTAGGTAACATTAACAGTCTTGCAAGCAACAGTTTTGCCAGTTCAGGTTTTCTGTACATTTTGTGTGAAATGCTAACTCTACAGAGCTTCCCAAAAGGAGTGAATAATAGTCAGCTGTGTCCACTGTTTGCTTGCTGTTTTCCCTATAGGGAATGAAAGGAGAAATGAGGACAGGCTTAAGGCTTCAATATCTCTTCTCCTCCTAGGGTTGAATGGAAGGCTTTTATAAAATGTGTAATAAAGTTAATTACCATAATGTTAAGTCAGATGTTCTGTGTGTTACCACCCACCTTGATAAAGACTGTAAGGCTATTTGTTTCATTTGAGATAAGCAGCACACTGAGATAGGATGGCTGCTGGTCATGAGACAGTGGAAGCTTGTCCTATGAGAAAGAGAAGCTGAACTACTTCGAAGGGGAGGCTCACAGAAGTCCCATAGAAGGGAAGGGAGGTGTAAAAAAAAAAAAAAAAAAAAAAAAAGGAAAAAACCCAGACAACCCATGTTATTTGGTGAACTTTGATGCAATTCAACTAGCAGCCATGCCTACACCAAGAGGAAATGAACGCGACTGAGCAAAAGCAAAGCAGTTTCAGCAATATTCTTTGTATAACTGAACTGGAGAAGTCACCAACTTTCAGAGGAACCAACATGTTCAACTGACCTTGCCCTAAAAAATTGCGTGGACAATTAATGCCTTTTTTAGCAAAGGCGGTATCCTTAGGAAGGGGTTATATCAAAGATTCTTTTGGAAGTGACTCATTTAGTAAGCAGGATTTCAGTGATCAATACTAGGATTTCAATGATTAGCTTACGATACCAATAACCTTCTCTAATGACAACCATATGACCAAGAAACTGCAACACCATTTACTTAATGGCAATCTGTTCAGCAGCACAACGCAGCCCTGCAGAACTCTGCCAGCACAGTTAAGAGGAAACGGGAAAGTTAACATCAGCCTTCAGAAATCTCTGCAACAGCAGCTTACCCCAGATGCCCTGTGCAAGGCGGGGTGACAACCTTTGGCTCCCTACTTCCTCTTAAGCACCCCACTGAAGGCACCTAAAGGCGAACGAGAAGCCGGGCTCTTGCCAGGGGTGACTGAGGGTTTCAGTTCTGCTGGGGAGGAGCGCAGCTTGCTAAAAGGGACATAAACACCGCATCAAAAGCGACAGGAGCACGCATTTCGCCCAGGCCAGCGGCAGCATGTTAATTACATGCTGCCCAGTTAATTACAATGGACAGAGGAGGAAGCTCAGCTACCGGCTGGCGTGTGTCCACAGGGAAGTGAGGCCCCCGGTGCTGCCGGCCGGGCTGGCCCTCGGTCCGCCCGCGCCAAGCACTCCCGCCCGGCACCGCCTTGGCGGAGGCTCTGCCAGCCCCGGGGGTGGCGGCGGCTCCCGCGGGACCCTGAGGAGAGCTCCCCCCGCACCACCGGCGAGGCGGCCGCCGCGCTCCTCACGGGGCGCCGCCGGGCCGGGCCGAGCCGGGCCGCCCCTTCCCCCCCGGTCGCACTCACTGTACTGCGCGATGCGCTGCACGTTGGCGCTGCATGTCTGGATGATGCCGCCGAAGTCCCGCGGCGGCGCCCCGGGGCGGTAGGGGTCCAGCGGGCCGTACGACATGGCGGGGGCGGGAGGGAGCGCGGCTCCGCCGGGCCCAGCTGACAGAGCCCCGCCGGCCTCTGCGCATGCGCTGCCGCCGCCGGGCGCTGCTGACGGAGCGCCCGCATATGCGCGAGGCGCGGCCGCCGGCGCCTGCGCGCTCGAGGGGTGGTGAGCCAGCGGGGTGCCATGGTAACGGGGCGCCCGCCCCGCCCKGCCCCGCCCCGCCCGCAGGTGGTGGTGAGGGGGAGCCCGGTGTGAGGCCTGGCGGCACCTCGGCTGCTTGGGAGGGCCCTGAGGAGGAGCCCGGCGCGGCTGTCCACGGCGCCGTGGCCCATGACCCATGACTGCCTGGCAGGACGGTGAGGACGACCCCGGCGCGGCTGTCTCTGGTGCCATGGACCATGACTGCCTGGCAGGACGGTGAGGACGACCCCGGCACGGCTGTGCATGGCACCATGGCCCATGACTGCCTGGCAGGACGCTGAGGAGGAGCCCGGCGCGGCTGTCTCTGGTGCCATGGCCCATGACTGCCTGGCAGGATGGTGAGGAGGAGCCCAGCACGGCTGTGCATGGCACCATGGCCCATGACTGCCTGGCAGGANGGCAGGATGGTGAGGAGGAGCCCAGCACGGCTGTGCATGGCACCATGGCCCATGACTGCCTGGCAGGATGGTGAGGAGGAGCCCAGCACGGCTGTGCATGGCACCATGGCCCATGACTGCCTGGCAGGATGGTGAGGAGGAGCCCAGCACGGCTGTCCGTGGCACCATGGCCCATGACTRCCTGGCAGGACGCTGAGGAGGAGCCCGGCGCGGCTGTCCGTGGCGCCATGGCCCATGGCTGCCTGGCAGGATGCTGAGGAGGAGCTGTGGTGCTGAGTGCATGGTTTCGCTACCGAGCAGTATCACTATCGGGTAGTTGTGAGGGGAAGTTGTGCCCTCCCCTGTGTCCCTGCCAGGGCCCATACTAGTTCTTTGGAAGAGCTGAATCAAGGAACTGATTGTTTTTGTTAGATCAGGCCGTTTCCTGATCCGCCTCATCCTGTGGCCAAATGCCAGGGCCCACCCAAGGGAAGCGGGGGAACGTGTCACTGCAGACCCAGGGAAAGCCAAGACTGTTTTGGTCATAACCTGTGCTTGCGTGAATGCAATACAAAACAAGATAGCTACCGTTTTAGGTCTCATGAGATGAGATAAATCCTGCTGTAGTGCCTCTGAAAGGCRATGAATGCTCTAAGCTTTCTAAAAGGCCTAGAATTTATAATTACTCAATAAAACAGTGGGAGAATAATGAATAAGTGTTCAGAAGTAGAGCATACATAACAATTTGTGGTTAAACTTTATCCCTTATCTTTCCATTATTATAGAGCTGTCAAAGACAATTATGAGATTCTTTCCACATAATACTATTTTAAATTGCATCTCAAAACATGGCACACATACAGTGGCTCCTGGGGAAATGCCTTTTTCAAGACAGCAGAACAATTTAATCTGAATAATTGGTTGTATAATTTGTTTGGTCAGATAACTAATTTTAATCAAACCAAGGCTGTAAAATTAGTTTCTTATTTTCCTGTTTCAATTTCAGCTTAAAATATATAATGAACTAAATTATAGGTGCTTTTTTAATGTCACCACTGGAAGCAATCGTATCTGAACTTAAAAAAAATGATTGTAGTCAACAAACAAAAATATTTGCGCCAGTCCTGAAGATGCTAAAGTGGTATTCACTCTGCTGGTATAAATAGCCCTGTTACCTGAAAATGCAGCCTCTATAGAAGAAAATTGCTTCACTGCTAACAATGCCTTCCAATAAATTAACAAAGGTACTGTGAACATTTATTACACAGGTAAGTCCATATTTAAGGCTTCAGTCAAAGGTGAAATCGCATCAGTGACTGAAGAGTAGGTGTTCTCACTAGTTTCAGGTAGCAGGTGCTGATGGGGGAGGTGGACATGTCACCTCACTGAAGCAATTCAGTTTTGATTTGGTCCAGTTCAGTATTTGATTTTGAGTTTCAGTRTTTATTTGTTAGTGAAGCAGTTGGTGTGTCCATTTCTGTACGATAAGCACAACAAAAATTAGATATTTTGGTATAAAAAGCATGAATATTTCAATGTGTATTCACAGAGATTACAAAATAATCACTTTAGCAATATCAGATTATAAACTAGGAGGAAAACAATTAGAAATATAAAAAATAGAGAACCTTTTAAAATGTTGAAAACAATTTACATTTTAAAAAGATTTAAAAATTCATAATATTTTTACACATTTTCTCAACTTACCTCTTTTTGTTCAGCTAGTAATGCAATGCTAGCTTTCAAATCAAGAGTAAATAAATTTAAGTTAACATCCATTTCTGCTACCTACTGCAGAAGCTATAGTATTTTAAGGAAAGTACATCCAATCTTTGAATAAAAAATCTGAGGTCATGCCCTGTAAGAAGTGAAGAAGTCAGTGTATGTATGATTAAAAGTAAGAGTGTAAATATTCCTTTGAGAAATGCCTGATACAGTAGCAAATTTCTAATTACAGAAGTGTCCACAACAGGTCAAAATTATAGTAAATGAAGAGCAGGGCTGTGGATGAAACCTGTATGTGCAATAGATATTTATTCAACTTTAAGCATATGAGCAGTTTGTTGAAGTCGGTTTGACCCCTGATTTGCTTGAAACAGCATGTAGGCAAATACTTGCAGGTCCTGAACTGTTAAAACACTTGTTCAGGTTCAACAAATCTTTGGTGAGCACAAATAGGGCTTATGACAAAGAAGGCAGGCACTGGAGAGGGCACCAAGGGTAGCACAGACAATTCCCAGATTGACGCCATTTGTGACAGAAACTAATTTGAAATAGAATGTAGTAAAATCCAATAAACAGTACTACAAATTTTAGTGAAGCACCACTTTTTACTCCGTTTAAAAGTATTAACAAACTGGGACTTGCTTTTCAGCTTCAGAAGTATTCTAGGGGAAATAACCCTCATCCCTCCAAAATTATATTCCTAAGAAAGGCTTCATAAAATAAAGGGAAGTAAAGCAAACATATGGTGGTGTTGGACTTCGGTAACAAGTAATTGGTACTGCAAGTGGTCTCTTTTACATATGCTAAATAAGCAAACCATTGTCAGGAGATGAAAATACACTTTAAAGAAAAGAAGAAACAGTTTAAAAGGGTTTTCTCTGTCTCTTGACAGAAGGTTACTGTGAAAATCCAGATCCCTGTCTCGGCTCCATGGGATTCATGGTTCTTGAAGATCTGTAATGATGCTGGGATTGTTTGGCTGCAGCTGAGATGTACAGTATGTTCTCCTGGATGAGCTGTTCTTCTGAAAGAGTGTCCATTTTAGTGTGGTGCATTTGCTGTGATAAAATCCCATGCTCCCTCCTTTCCTTTGAAGAATAACGACACTCTCATCTGAGAGAATAAGAGATCTTTTTCTTTCTTTTTTGTTCTGTTTTGTCAGTGTCAGCTCTGAAGAGGTGACAGACAAACAGCAAGTCTCTTGAAGATGGACGTGCTTTATTGTGTAAATTTCTAGCCTGATAATTTACACATGATATTCTCTGGCTGAAAAGCACCAGCTCTTCTCTAGGTGCTTTTGTGCCCTGGGAGTTGGGTTTTTTTTGGAAAAACCAATAAAAATGTTAATTYCAAAAGAAGGGAATCTCTGGGTCATGAGATTTCACTGCACACATTGACTGACCCGTGGGGGAGGAAGGGACCGCAGCTCAAGCTTCATGATGCCAGCTATTTCTCATTCTATATACATTCATCATCACCAGGCATAACTGTTTGATTGCAAAATCAATCCGTGTTGTGTACCTGGACCTCCCAGCTCCAGTTCTGTCCAGCCCTGTGGAAAAAGTAAAGCTTGGTTATAAGAAAACAGTTTACAGCCGTTTTAAGTTGGGGAATTTATTCAGTGTTTGAAGAACCAATTCTTCAAACGCAGAAGAATTGCCAGTATCTTCTTTTGCACACTTCTTCAATGAAATAGGACCATCTATAGAGAAATGAAGCCTGCAGACCAAATGAGCAGTAGAAAGAAGAGGAATGACTCACAGACCACAGAGGTAATCTTTCAGGTCTAAGGAAGCTTGTGGCATACACAACGCAGGGCGATGCATGTGTCCTCCACCAGTGCTCGCTGCTGCCCTGTGGGGATTGCACCTGCACTGCATTTCTGCCTACACAGTGTGAATTCATCCTAGTTTCTAGATGTATCTAAAAAAATCTCCAGCCCTCCAAGGAAGATTAGTCCTTTCTCAGTGGTACATTTCTCCTGGGACTGAAGGAATAATCCTCCCCCCAAGAAACTGCTGTGGGGAGCAATAGTGGGTGGCAGGGAGAGCACACATATGCAAGGAAGGATAGGCTGGATTCACACACAGCTATCTACACTGCATTACCATAGCAAAAGTCACCAGCTTGCACACTGCTAGCATGAATTTAGGATCTTTCTTCTTCATAGGCTAAATCCAATCATGGAAGAAAACAACTAGCACGCTCAGAGTGCCTGTAATGCCTGTTCATGACAGAGTCTTCAAAGATCTTTCAAAGAACTTCACAAAGATAAATCTAATTTGGAGTGACCCCTGGAGAGGGAAACAGGATGTGGAAAACATCGTGTCTGCTTGGTTAGATGCACTACAGACCTGTCAGTCGAAAGGAAGATTTGGAAGCACAGAGAGGATACAGAGAAGGAAAACTACAAAGAGAGCAGCACCGTGGGTCATCACAATTGAGGTGATGCCTAGAAGCCCAGCAAGCTGCGGTTCTGCCTGCTATTTTTGGTTCTGAGACCACAGATATGCATAGGTGCAAAGTGGCATTCCTAGTGAACACAGCAATGTTTGGCAGGCAAGGAGGTGATGACAGAGTTGCCTGTCAGGATCAGTTCTGCTCTGGAGGTACTTTTCACATAATTGCTACTTACTGCTCCTGGTCAGCAGTGGGAAGCAGCTCATTGCCAGGAGGAAGTGCTCTCTGGCAAGCAATGAGCAGGTCATGGAGGCCCGATGTTTGGAGAGCCTGGAGTCTAAGCAGTAAGGAAAAGTGGGGTTGGGAAGCCCTGGAAACCTCTTTAGGCATCATGCACTCATTCCTGCTTGGGTATGTTACCCAAGCATGACCTGTGTTTCTGCTGTGTTTTCAAATGGCATGCCATATCTGTACCGCTCTGAGTTGGAGGATCCTCCTGACTGTGCTGGAGGAAAAGAGGTGCTGGAGCTCTGCAGAGAGTCCCTTTCCAGGATCCCATGCTTTGATGACTGTGACTGATGGAATGCAGAGGACAGGACACGGGTGATAACATGTCTGACTATCTGGTGCATGTTGGCATAGAGGAGTGTCTAAGTCAAGCCATGGCAGAGACCTGACAGACTGCCTTCATTTTCTATAGTGCCTCAAAATCCTTGGAAAGTCTCTAGAAATAGAGCCTGGGAAGGAACTGACCTGTAGGCTGTGTGGACAAAACAGAGGATTGGAGTTGTCAGCAGAGCTGTCTTGCTGCCTATGTACCAGACAGTGTCCTGTGCACTCAGCCAGGCCTTGCTTCCCCTCCACCAAACTCATGGTGTGGCTTGGTGAGACCTCTGTGTTACCGCTGTGTTTACAGCAATAATCAGTCTCCACACCAGGCAGAAATGAAGTTGTTGGCTCTGACTTATTTCAGGAGAGGCTACAGCAGTGTTGATCGGGAAGTCAAAGGCTCTGAGGAGCTGAGCAACTGACAGGGTTTTAAAATTAGGCTGTAGATGGTAACTGGCAATGGTAAGCCAGGGGCAAGACCCAGCTATCCGTAGCTGGCAAACCAAGAGCATCTGTATAACAACGATATGATAGAGCTGAGCCAGCATGCGACAAAACCTTTTCTTACAAATCACAATTCACTGTTAGTAGACTTCCTGATACTGGAAAACCTTGCACAAACTGGACAACAGCACTCGCTGCAGACATGGAGGTGGGGGATACTTGAAGGGCCAGGGGAACGTGTGGTCCTGGAGCAGTACAGCTGTATCTGCGTACCACCAGTCCTGGGCTGGGGAGCAGGTGGGACAGTGGGCTGGAAAAACTTGGTCAACCACAAGTTTTTCAACAGCATCTATATTTTGTTTCGTACCAAGAACAAGGTGATATTTGATGGAAATTCAAAACAATTCACATAATTGGCCTATGGAACTCATGGCTGTAGGAAGTCAGTGGGGGATGCTTAGCTAAAGGATGGGATGACAATGAGAGCAAAAGATAATCCAGAGAGACTTTCAGCAGTTTTCAAAGGGCTGCTGTGCTGCACACATCAAAGCGCAGGCTCTCTAAAGATGTGTCTCATGGCAAATCGCTTCTGCTTCTGGCTGGAGCAGCTGGTTGTGGCTGCTCATGCAGGTAGCACATTGGATTCGGTGGACCTCAGACTTGCTGCAGTCGGACAGTTTCTGTGTATSGGTATTGCCAGGTGATGCAGAATTTTGGGAGTCTGCAGAGCTCAGTGCTACAGCCCTGTTCTAGTGCATGGCCACAGAAGAGATTTTTGGAGAAGGATGCTCCTGGGTATAGCAGTGTGGGTTATCATGCACTTCATACCTGTGTTACCTGAGCACTGAGACAATGATCACAAAGCTTTTATGAAACATGGACTCAGCATCATTGAGCAGAGAGGAAAGTGGAATGGAGGGGAGATTAAATGATTTGTCCAAGACTTCACAGGAAGTCAGTGGCAGAGCTAGAAAGGAGACCTGTACCACCTAAGTTCTGATTTAGACTTTATAAGAGACCGTCATTCTCTGACAATAGGCGCACGAATCCAGTCCTGTGCCGCTGTAGTGGCTGGGCCATACTGCCACTCCCTGGCATGTCCAGCTTCCCCAGATCCAGGACACAGAAAGCATCTGAAGGCACTTGCAGCTTCCTGGCCTGCTAAGCAGTTTTGAGGGGGAGTCCCCAGTGCATGAAGTGCTGGTGCAGGAGCAGAGCTGATGGGCAGACCAGGATTGGCTCTGCTCCAACTGGGGTGGGGGGAGATGGTGGGACATGGGGAGCTCATGGGGCAGAAAAGGAGTTTTGCAAAAGGAGTTAAGGCAACAGGAATAGCTTTGGGGGAGATCCCCATAACGCTGGTGTGTGTACAGCATATTCTGCTTCAGTGAGGAGGAGGATTTCCAGGACTGTGGCTCCTCGCTCCGATCTCTGAGGGTGCAAAATGTGAAGGTGTTGCTGCCGTTACACACAGCCCATGCATCCCTCCATCTTTGGAGCAAACAGCATGGCTGCGGCAAGGAAGGGGCCAGCGCCAGCTTCTGAACAATGACCCCAGTGGCGTGAAACCCAGGACCGCCCCCAGCACCCAGTTCCTGCAGTGCTGTGGCTGGACTGGGCTGTGGTTCTCGACCAGTGCCACCGGGGGGCAGCAGCACCCCGTGGGAGTTCCTGGGTGGCCCTGGGTGGCCCTGGGTGCCAGGGGGCTGGGGACCCTTCCCGCCTTCGCTGGCTCTGTCAGAGTACCACGGCTGCTTAGCGGTATCCGTGCCAGGGCGATACTGTCACCATTGATGGCCCCTGAGCAATCACAGCCCTCGGCCCTGAGCATCCCTCCTCGTTTGGGGACAGCCATGCTGGGATGGGGAGGAACGGCTCCTTGCAGCGTGTTCCGATTCTCCTCTGCTTTACACTGGCTACTACAAAGAGCTGAGTTTAAGGCCCTGGCGTGGAAGTGGACCCAGCTATCTGTGGGGCTTTGCCTCCTGTCCACCCTATGAATGGAAAAAGCCTCCTGTCCCACTTTCCTTTGGGCATCAAAATAGTCCTGGGCTCTCAGGGATGAAGACAAAAGGGAAAGGGACGGTGTGCTCTTCAGAAAGTGCCACGATTCCAGAAACTGTATCTTTACTAGAGAGGTCTGAGAGCTACTTCGACTTAAACTGGGTCCTTAAAGAAGTTCCTGTCTGGTGCTGCTGGACTGAGTTGCTCAGAGCAGAAGCCACAGGGTCCCTCCCTTTGCTGCTAGCTGTGGTGTTGCCACTCTCATACCACAACAGAGAATTCACCTATCTGTTTTTCACCTGGTATACTATGTATTTTGGCCCGTGGTCCAGCTCGGGTGATTTGTGAAAGTGTGGTAAGGTGCTTTAACGAGAAGCCGTGCCCTTGCAACATGGGCACTATTCCAGCATGCTCAAGCCCCTCGTCGTTCTTCTGAGATCCCATATAAACTAGGTCAGCAGTGCAGAAATGAGGGAACTGATTGAACATCCTGCTTTAACGAGTCTGCCTTCTGCCTGGTGGCCATGTAAAAACTGCAGCAAATGCTTCTGTGCAGGACATGAACCAGGGTCCCTGGCRTTCCTCCCTGCCGGGCCGAGGGGACTCCTCATCTGCTGTGCCTTGAATGCCTGAGCTTGCTGAGCACAGGGAGGCAGATGCAGGGTTTTGCATACTGAGAAGATAAGGAGGGCTTTTTTCAGCTCTGAAAGCTGTTTATTCTTTACAGCATACTGACACCAGAACGGAAAGTGCCTTTTCCTGAAACTGGCTATTTATAAACAGCCTGCTATGTGAGCCTTCTCTTGCAAGGGGGCAGTGACTCTTGCAGCTTTTCTTTCGTTGCCTTGAATTCACCCAGAGATCCTTCAGACAGGAGGGAATAGAACAGATCTTGCTGACCATCTGCTGGGGGCATGCTACAGCACCGACAGCTTTTAATAACTCTTTGGAGTTACCAAACTCCAGTGAATATCTAATTCAGCCCTAAACACTTTGGCTGTGCAGTTGGTGCTGTTCATAGCCCTGGATTGTTACAAAGGCTTTGCAGAAGAAATGAGTCATTTGTGGCAGTCATGCCTTTAACGCATGAAACAGTTGTGCTTGTCCAAAGGGCATGATCCTTGCGGTGTGCGGGCAGAAATCAGCAGCAGTTTTAGCCGTATCCTTCCAACCTGCTGAACAGTGCAGTGTTCACTGCATGCACACACTTGAGGTGGGATTTGTCTGCTACGAGATGTCTAAAACAGCCTCCAAGCCTTAGCTAGCTTTCCTTCCCTGTCAAAGGAGAGAAATAGGCACCTTCAAATCTCATCTCCATGAGATGCCTTTCTTGGGATTTTACCTAGTTTAATTGTGTAGGGATGCTGGACAACACTCTTCCTACCTCCCCCTGTCTTGCTCCAGCAGGCAAGTGGCTCTGTGGGGCAGTGCTGCACTCCTCTTCCTCCAGGGACACTAGGATCCTCTTTTGAACCCCACCAGAAACTCCAAGGAAGCTAGAGCTAGGTTTAATTATTAAAACTACTGCTCCTTCCCTGACCTAGCTGTGCTCCCTTTGCAAACAAGGTTTGCTCTTGGCACTGCTCACAGCACAGCACCGCAGTATTACCCAGATTTTCCCACCTGCAGTGATGTGGTGGCTTTTGGTTGTGGCTCTTAGTAGCCTGGCACAGAAGACCAGCGTGCCTAGCAAAACAATACGCAGGAGTTTGGCTGAGAATGAAAGAATGAAATAAAACCCTCTGTCCCCTTCTGATGTTTGTCTTGGTGCTGTTGGAGAAAAGAAGAGGTGCGCAGAGGGATCGGGAGAGGATGGGGCAGACTATGCAGCTCTCCAGCCATGCAGGGAGAGCCAGATTTCAGTGTGGCTCTGCACACCAAACACAGCTGGAGTAGTGAGGATGGACATGTGGCTCAGAGCCAACAGAGTGGGAGAAGATCAGAAAACTGTTGAGTTGAGGTCTCTTCACCCCCTTGGTATTTCAGTGGTCACGAGCAGGTCATAGACTTTTGTAACAGGCTGAACTTGCAGAATTCCCTGGAAATGTGAACTCAGGGGTATTTCTGGCAAATCTGGAAAGGAAATAATCTTCCATCCAGAGGCTGCAGGATGCAGCACAGCCCCCTGCACACTGAAAAGTCCCAGTGCTTCTGAGCTGCGCATGTACAACTGACAACAGGACTTGGCTGACTTGTCAAAACTTTTCTCAACTCACTATAATGCCCTGCAATCAACTGTCTTTTGTATTACAGTTGAAACAGGAAAAGCAGGACTTGGTCCATACCTTGGTGTAGCAATTATGAAGCAACCCAACGGCAGACTAACCAGCATCTGAAAATCATGAGTGTTGTAATGTGCCATAAACAACTACATGCTCCAGAAGAGACCCTCAGCCTTCAAATACTGCTGAGAGATGGGCCATAGACTAACCTATGTGCTTGCTAATCAACAGAGTTTTATCAAAGATTTGAGGTGCAGATCCCTCCCTTCTTTCCCCCTCCTTCAGGGCAAACACTGAACTGGGAATCAGGCTGGGATCRGATGCTTGCAAAAGCAGTCACTTGCAAAGCTTTTACTATGGGCTTAGTCCTTTGTCTCTGGAATACCACTCGGATTTGGCAAAGAGCTGCTTTCCCTAATCCCCATTCATGCAGGCACACGTGGAAGCTCCTGGGAATCCCTGCTGCACTAGGGGCTCAGGCGCAGCAAAGTGGGACTACATCCCAGGAGTACTCCACAGTAGCATCCTCAAGAGACCCCAGCCTGCCTGCCTGTCTCTGGGGAGTGATGCACAGCCCCTCTGCATTGGTCTTCTTGACTGTGGTGTCCTTCCCCATGATCCAGAGATGTTAGAATACACAGAGCTGCTGACCCAAAAGAGATGAAACATCGAGCCAGTGCTTTCAGAGCCTCATCTGCGTATCCGTATGCTGAGCCCTGGGCTGGCTCCTCCAGATCCACAGGGACATGCAGATGAGCTGTTGTAGGTTATAGCTGAGCTTCCCCCTGCCTGCACAGCATTGCTTCTCTGTGCAAAGGCTGGTGGAGATGGTGCAGGAGGAGGGCACCCCACTTTGCCCCCAGTCCTGGATAGCATGGTGCTACTTTGTGCGATGCATCAGAGATGTGTGTYCACTCTTCCCCACAGACACTGCTGTTTACTGAGTATTGGTTCCTACCTGGGGAGCCCATGTTTTGCAAAGGGCCAAATCTGCCCTTTCATGACTCCAAATTTAATTCGGTGCATCGTTAATAATAAGGAGGTGAATTGTTACCTATTTCTCACACTGTTTTCCCAGGGCAGACCTGTTGCCTGGTTCTTTGCCCTGCTGCTGGTGTTGCAGGTTAAACCCTGCAGAGGGTTAAACCTCTTGCAGGTTAAACCCTGCAATGCTGTTAAATCCTTGCAGAGGCAGCCAGGAGGAGGAAAGGAAAGGAGCCGGTTGCTTTTTGAATGCGGTGTATCTAAGCACTGAGGTGTGTCTGGGTACAGGGAATCCCTCACACATGGCAGAGGTCAGGAAAAGGAGGAGAGAAAGGACATCAGTCCCAGGCTGCTGCTGGGTTTATGTAACTGTGGCTGAAGGAGGATGCTTCAGCCACAGATCTAAGATGTGAGTCCTTTGTCTGCCTCTGGCTTTCTCACCCCTACCCAGTGCCATGGCAGTGCTGTGTAGGTCACACCAGCCCTCGCAATTCAGTGCACCAGGCAGATATGGTTTTTTATTCTAAATAAGTAAGAAGGGGGTCCAGAAACACCCTGGCCTGATTCTGCCATTTCCTGGAAAGCCCAAAGTCCTCCCTTCTAAAGATTTGGCTCTTATGGAGGAAGCCAAGAAAGCCTCTAGCATCCTTTGCTACAGCCACAGATCTCTTATCCCACTGGTCTGCCAATGCTTAGCACATGTAGGATAGGGCTGGGACTGCAGCTCTTCTTCCCACAGCTATCAACAAAGAAGGACATGAAAGCAGTTCTCAGAAATCTCCTTAAGTTGGAAAAGGAGTCATTTCACCAAAGCTGTCATTCCAGGGCCAGCAGGTATATGATGTTTTCCATGTGCACTTGGTGCTGGTGCCTGTTCACAAAGCTGCGTTTTCTCCCAGGATCACAGCAGCCTGTACCTGAGTGAAGGACTCTTGCTTCTTTAAGCATTTTCTGAAGTTGCCTGCCAGCAGTTTCAGACTCAGACCTGGGATCAGCCTTTCTCTCAAAGTTGGATCATTTGTTGTATCATTTTGTTGAAGTCCACAGAAGGACCTGGCTTGTCCCCCGAGATGCAGAACAGCCTCACTTATGAAGGCAGGTGGCTTCTTTGTCAAAGCTGTGTGCACTTGCCAGGGCTCTGCCTTAATCGAAACGCCTGAATTACCAATTTCACCCCTCTAACCCAGGGTGCTGTATCTACTGTGCAGCCCAGCAGAGAGCATGATATACAGCGAGAGGTTTTTTAGGGGATTTCTAGTGCCTCAGCTGTAGAGTGTCTACAAAACTCTTGTATTCTGAGCAGGTGACTGTCCCAAATGCTAGTGGAGGAATCTGGATCATTCTCAAATGCACATGTGCAAAACCAGTCAGTTTCTTTCTCTCCAAAGAAACAAAGTGATATTTCATTATTCTATTGCAAGAAATTTTCCAGTTCCCTTAGCAGAGAACTGGATCTGTTCATTCATTGATATTTTGCTCATTTGTTCATGTTGGTATGTTGCCCTCATTTCTGCTGTCTTGTTGGGAAAGCCATGTAATTAAGAAATGAACTAGGAAATTTAGAATGGAAAATACTGTTTGAAATTGCTAATGTTTGGAAATTTGGTGTTGCAATGGATTTGCTGTATCAGTCTAGTAAAGACTGTCAGTTCCTTTTGCATGGCAAATGTTAATTGAGATCAGTATATAAGCCCCTCTCGAAGAGGTTTATATACTTGAAGAGATCTTTAACTGCACAGAACAAAAAATACTTTTCTTGGTCCAGGACTGCAATGTCCACTTGGTGTTTTCAATAGTCTTGCCTGGACTAAAACATCTTCCATGAGGTTTTTGAGGTCAAATCTAGCAGATAATAAGATGATGTGTAATACATTTACTCCAGAGTCCCACTCCAACCTTTTTATCCATGTAAGAATGATACACCCAGATGTGACAGACCCCAAAGGTACCTTAAATCACATCTGAAAAGCAGCACTGCTGATGTCTGAACAGTACTAGAGGCTCCTCCTAGCCTCTGACAATCCTGTTGAGAAATTACAAACMACAGACTTTATTTTAAGGTTTACCAAATTCTCTTTTAGACCTTCCTCCTTCCCCCTTTGAAGAAATTCAAGTAAGACTTGACCTGATGTCTGCCGCATCCTGTAGCTCTGGGAATGCTGTTATTTCTTACAGGCTATCTGTTGTCATCTACATACAGATGAATCTGCAATCACGTGGCATTAGCTTTGTGGAGAGGAGCTATGTGCGTTGCAATTATTTTTGTCCCATGCCTTGTTTTGAATTTTCAGTAGAATTTACCTTCAAACCAACAGGCTTTTTCCCTACAAGAGTGATTTTTGACTGTTGGTCTGAACCCTAGGCACACACCCTGGGGCTCTGGAAGCAGAGGAGATCGTGAGCAGCAGTGGGACTGGGAGCACCCCAGCAACAATACTACCCATTCCTTAGACCCTAACCCTGCTCCCTTGCCTCAGTTGCAGGGAGGTGCCATGGTAAAGCTCAGTTTTAAGCACACATTGGAGAACATGCATGATGGGTCAGAAAGCAAGCTCTGCTCACAGAGGGAAATATCTTGCCTGGTCCAGTGTATTCTGGAAAGAGAGTGACATTACAAAGTAAGGTGGAAAGGAGTTACTGCAGCAAATAACTTGTTAGTAGCAATGTCTATGGCTGGAGATGGAAATGTGCTGCAGGCCATTGTGTTGGGACAGCTTTAGCTTCCTTGGTTCCTCTTGCTGGTTTGCAAAGCTCAGCGTGAGCTGTGCTGGAACCTCACTGTGACACAAAACTGCTCAGCAAGTTTGGTTACAGATAAAGATATAGGACTTGTGAGCTGATCCTGAATAATTTGCAAAGGGAAAGTCAGGCTGGATTCAATGTGTTTCAACTGCCATGGCTCTCTGACAAGTGGCCGAAAGTTTGTGTGGCTTCACTTCTTATACTGACTTAGCAGCATCAGTAGGACAGAGACCACCTCTTGGCTCCTCACTGGGAGCTTCTGCATCAGGGATGGAGCACGTGGGGATGTGGGAGCAGGAACTTCTTATCCTCCATTCACCTCAGCACCAAGCAGGAGATAGCTGATATTCAGTGGTGCATGGACTACATGGCTAAAGTAGGATATGTCAAAAGAGGACTTCTGGAGCTGCTAAGGGACTCAGGAACTGGTTTTGATCTATGCCTTGGAAGAGGTCATTGACTCTTCTTCTCTCAGGCAGGTAACACCATGCATCTCAGAGATATCCTCATCAGCAGGTGCTTGTGACCTGAGGATCCAGAAGAGGGAACAAGACAGATGTTTCTGGCATTCACATAACCAGGCTTAACTCTAGTTTCTGCAGTGAGCAATAACAGCACCTGGTACATTGGATGCCCTACTTGGTCCCCTTGGGGACAGGCTGCAATCCCACACCAAGCCAAAGTGATTCTTCCCCATTGTGGCAGCTGTGATGCTCTTCGTCATCTGTTTGCTGTTGGCTTCTCTTATCCAAATTGGTCTTTTTCCTTGACAGTGCAGTGAGGCAATGCTATTGTCAGGGAGCCCATGCTAACAGGCAATAATGAAGTGTCTCAGTGCTGTCCAAACACTGTGCATGATGGAGTTGGAGTTGGTGGGTAATGCTTTCCTTGGGAGGCACCAGCCCCACAGCTGACACCTGCCTCTGTCCGTTGCCATATACCCTAGGAGGAGAGCTGGGACATGAGGAGGGACTCACCTGTAAGACAAGACTGGAGCTAATGTGCAGAGCATTGCATTAAACCCTACTGTAGGTGCAGTGCCATTGTTTGTGTGAGGGGTGCCCTTAGCACCCAGCTTGTCTTTTGAGGCAAGTGCTGTGATTTGGTTTGAGAACTGCACAGGATGACATCAGGCACAGCCATAGTTTTATTTTTACAAGACATCAGTATTTGACTAGGAGAATTTACAACGTGGCTAGAGGAGAAAACCACATCTGAGACAGTTCTCTTGTAGCCAATAATATGAAAGCTATTTGCCTGAATATTTCTTAGTAAAAGTGTTTTGGAGTTTGAGGATGAGGTAAATTGCAAAATCCCCTTTCTTCCTCACCCCTTTGGTAGTCCAGAGGACACATAAGCAAAGTCAAGATGTCTCAAGAACAAATTGTATTCTCATCCTGGCTGTCTTCAGTAGGAATAAACTGCAACCCAGAAATGTGCTGCAGAGAAGCAGAGCAAAGGCTACTCCTGCTATTTTATGATCAAGAAAACTCAAACAGGTTTTTCTAAAGGCTTGAGGGGAGAGAGATGCAGAAACTGTGAGCTCCCAAGATGAAGAGGCCTGGCATCATGGAGAAGAGGAGCAGATGGGACTCCTCATTCCAAACTTCTGAGGCAAATGCAAACCCAGTGATACAGGGTTTAAAAGAATGACGAAGAAACAAGAGCCCTAAAACTAAAATGAAATCCAGCCTTGAGCTCAGGAGAGTGTCACCCTGAATGTCACAGGTATGATTGCTTGTCCTTTGAATACATATCATATGACGGAAGCCATCCAGGATCTCACAGGTAGAGCACTGTCTCCTGAAGCCGATGTGGCCAGAGTGGAGGGGCAAAGGGAGGAAGGTTCATTGATGGGAGGCTCAGGGAGGAAACAGTATTGTACCACCTCATAAGCAGCAAAGTGGGAGGAACGTCTCATGGCAGGATGGCGTCAGTCTGTGCAAGCTGGCAGCTGTAGTGTGGATGGGAGAATGACTCTATTGAGGATGCCCCTGGGAAGTGTCTGAGCTGGTGGGAGAACCAAGGGATGGTGCTGGGATGCAGTTTTTAGGAACACGAGTATTTGGGCAACAATTGCACTTGTATTTTAGATGTGGAGGTGGCCATCCACCATCTCCTAGGCCAAGAGTGCTCATAGGAGAGAGAACCCTGCCAGTACATACAGAGGTGGCTACAAATATGGTATTATCCCTTGGGAGAGATATCTGGAGTCCCTGCATACAGATCTCTGAAAACATTAGGTCAGTGCCTGTGCCAGCCAGCAACTAACTAGAAAGAGAGAGGTTCCTGGAATGCATCGATGCATCGATGATAACTTCCTTCTCCAAGTGGTAGAGGAACCAACGAGGAGAGGTGCTATGCTGGACCTTSTTCTCACCAAYRAGGAGGGGCTGGTGGGGAATGTGAAGCTCAAGGGCAGCCTGGGCTGCAGTGACCATGAAATGGTGGAGTTCAAGATCCTTAGGGCATCGAGGAGGGCGCACAGCAAGCTCACTACCCTGGACTTCAGGAGAGCAGACTTTGGCCTCTTCAGGGATCTGCTTGGWAGAGTGCCATGGGATAAAGCCCTGGAGAGAAGAGGGGCCYAAGAAAGCTGGTTAATATTCAAAGATCACCTCCTCCAAGCTCAGGAGCGATGCATCCCAACAAAGAGGAAGTCAGGCAAAAAYGCCAGGAGGCCTGCGTGGATGAACAAGGAGCTCCTGGACACACTCAAACACAAAAAGGGAGCCTACAGAGGGTGGAAGCAAGGACAGGTAGCCTGGGGGGAATACAGAGAAATTGTCCGAGCAGCCAGGGATCAGGTTAGGAAAGCTAAAGCCCTGATAGAATTAAATCTGGCCAGGGACATCAAGGGCAAGAAAAGCTTCTACAGGTACATCGGGGATAAAAGGAAGACTAGGGAAAATGTGGGCCCTCTCCGGAACGAGACGGGAGACCTGGTTACCCAGGATATGGAGAAGGCTGAGGTACTCAGTGACTTTTTTGCCTAGGTCTTCACCGGCAAGTGCT